>VZTR01009692.1:85834-219491 GCA_013400775.1 Chaetops frenatus
GGGCGCGGGGCTGCCCGCAGCCGCCGCTCCGTCCCGCCGCCCTTACCGGGGCGCCGCCGCCTTCCTTCCCTCCCTGCCCGTCCGCCCGCCCCGGAGCGGGTGCCGCGACGCGTCCGGAGGGACGCTGATCGGACTTCCCCGCCTTTCGGGCCGGGGGTGTTGTGGGAGGCACGGCCTGCCCCGAGCGGGGACGTGCGGGGAAGGAGCGCCCGGCCGGTGTCGGTGCCGAGCCCCGCCTGTCGCCCGGGCACCCGCCGCAGCGGCGGGCCGGGACCCGCTCGGAAATCAAAGGGCTCCTCAGGGCGACTCCTCTGCGAGGTCGGTAACGCGAATACAGGGGCGCACCGAACTCTTCCTCCTTCCTGCTTTTGTTTTCGTCGGGAGTTTCTCGCTGTCCACGTTCACCGCGCCTGCCCGGGTGGTGCCCGGGTCTCGCCCGCAGCACTTTGGGCGGCTTCCCTGGGACTTTGGGAGGAGCCGCCCGAGTTATTCACGGAGCTGTTGCAGCCGCCGCGGAACGCGGAGGGATGGCTGGAAGTGGGCTCTGGGTCTTTACAGCGCCTGCGGTGGTCTGCCCGCTTCTCCTCCGCTAAACTTTGTGTCAGAGCCGCTGACACTCTCTTTGCCACGCTGGGACCGCGAGGGGACCACGCTGGGACCCCTCGGCCGGCGGCGTGCCGCTCTGCTCAGCCCTCTGCCCGCCCGCTCCTTGGTTGTGCCGGGAGCCGCCGGCCGCTCTGCTGCCGGCCGTGGCTCTTGCCGAGCGGGAGTTTCCTGGGCTCGCCGGAGCGCTCCCCGCGCTGTCCGGCCCCGCTCCCCACTCAAGCCCCGCTGCCGGCCGGCGCTGTGAGAATAGGGAATATTTCCTGTGGAAGCGGCGTGAATTCACAGACCTGAAAGCCCAGTCGTGTGGTTTGGGTTTTTTTTTTCCTTTCATTTTCCTAAGAAAATATCTTGGAATTACTTATATGCCTTGATCGACTAAATCCACGACTTCTGGGGAAGGCATTACACAATCGGGCCAGTTATACAAACCTGGGTTATTTCATAACTTGTTTACATCAGCTGGCCCAGCCTCACTCTTTTTTTGCCTTTTCAGAGTTGGGTTTACACCCCCCCCTCCCCCTTTTTCTCACAATATTATTTCTTGTGTGGCTTTTATTAGCTAACTGGCAGTGCGANGGGAGGGGCGGCAAAAGCGTACCCTTCCAATAAAAGAGCAAAAGAAAAATAAAAAAAAAAAAAAAAAAAAAAGGAAAAAAGTCCAGTCTTAAACTCTGCCAGTCGTACCAGCCCGTGACATTCCTCACATTAAAGAAGTTTTACCAGAAATGACTCGCTGCCGCTCCCCGCCTGCTCCAAGCGCATCTCGCTGGTGCCCTCTGCGGGCTGCAGGCTGGGGTTTCCAGGGATTCTAGCTCAGCTAAAGCTTATTCCCGGGTTTACAGTAAATGCCATGACAAGGTGGGGGAGCGGGAAGGGGACTTGAGAAGCTGGAAACGCCCGGCAGACTGCAAATCCTCACTCTCCCTTTCCTCCTGTGATTTAACAGCTGCGCTGGATTCAAGCACTTGATGCAGGAGGTCGTGAAACTTGGTCACCGCTTCACATTTGAGCTGTCACACTGGGTTTTCCCCTTCTTCTGGGGCTCCACGTCTTCCCCAGGCAGCTCGCGTGCTTGCCGTTTGATACGGGGACCAGAGCCCAGTTTCTAGGGTTACTATCTGAAACAGGGCTTTGAGCAGGACGTTGGCTTAGCGAGAACATAAATGTTTTCTTTAAGAATCCGGGAGATTTCTCAAGGCCTTGTGCTCCGTCTCTCCCTTGATCCTTACAGATGTTGTAGATTAGGATCAAATGTAAGCGTTGCCTTTACCCTAGCAGTCGGGTTGTTCTGCTGATTCTGGTCTATGGAGATCTGCAGTTTTATCACTACAGAAAATATGCATTGCTGAAATTTTTTCTTTATTGTGTTTTTTTTTTTTTTTTCCCCAAAAGCAAGAAAAGATGCATCAGTCACATGTTTAAATGGAAACTGTGTGTCTGAGCCAAAACTTCGATGCTTTTTAATTATTTTTTCCCATACAGCACAGCACTGGAACATTTTTCTTTTAAGTTGCGTGTCATGCTATTTTCCTAATCACTGACTTGCCGTGTGGTTAAACATAGACTTTAATTGGGAAGAGTTTGTGTATGCTTTCAGAGTGGTCAGCTTTCCCCTGAGATACCATAGCACCATCTCCAGTTTTTCTTTAAGGAGAGGCATCAAGGGCCTTGTATTTATTGTAAGATCTATCACATATACCGTATATTTGATAATGGAGTGATGTTGAAGATGCTCTAGGTTTTCTCTCGGTCGCTCTGTTGTTGGGTTTGATTTTTTTCCCCCCTCAGCTATTAAACCCACTTCTCGACTGGTGTCTGGTGCTGCTCAGCACTTAAAAAGGCACAACGGGGTGCCGTATAGAAACCTTAAGGTGGAGAAAGGAACCACAAAGCCAAAGCTTGAAATGTTCCCGTGCTGTCTGTGCTGCTGAGTTGTGAACTGCTAATGTAGTCTGTCCCTGCCTGTGGCAGGACTCGCTGGAGCCTCCCCCGACTATGGATCTGAGGAGGCTCTCATCCAACCCCATATTTTTAAGGCAGAGCAGAGGCTGACCTCAGTTCTTGGCACACTTAATAACAGGACTCTTTCTGTTTGCTGTTTAGTTGTTGGGGTTTTTTTAACGATGCCTTCATCTGCGTTTGCTTGGGTCAGGAGGAGAGCGGGGGGTTCGTGGCCGAGCGCGTGCTGCGTGTGTAGCCCTGCAATCTGCCTATCGCCACATCTTTCTGTAGTGCTCTGAATTCCTTGTAGAGAGGAAGAACGAGAGCTGGCAGAGAGAAGCTTCCTGGAGCCTCTGGTGGGTCGGGAGAGGAGAGGTGTGCATGTCCTGTGAGAGGAGAAGGCAGGAGGGGGTCTGGAAGGAGGAGAAGTAGGGAGGTGGGTGAGGGCAGGCAGGCAGGGGCACTGAAGCTCTCTGAGAGGAGGAGGGATAAGGAAAGCAAAGATGGGGCTGCAGTTTGGGGAAGCATCTGGCACTTCTATGTGAGGAGGCTGGTGCTCGAAGGGGCTGTGCAGGGGAATTCAGGGCCTGTCACTGCAACCAGCAGCATGCCAGGGGTCAGAGCTGATGGCCACTGGGCAGAATGTGGGGGCCAGCAGCATTTTGGCACGGCAGAGCTGACCCGGTGCAGTGTCCTAGCAGGGAAAGCGAGGTGTGTGGTGAAAGCCTGATCAGTCAGGACGCAATGCTTGTAAAACCTGGTGGTAAACTAAGCACGCTGTTTCTGAAGACTCAGCCTGCCACAGTGGTGTGTCCCTTAATTAGTTATCCAGGAAAAATACTGCCTTTGGAAAGTACAGAATACAGGTTTGGGGGATTTTTTCATTTTATTTCTAAGACATTTTGAATTATTAGAGGGGAAGCTGGTGACAGAGATGGGGCATGGCACAGAGAGGAACTGGTTTCTTCCCCCCAGGTCTGCAAGCAAGTGTTGTGGAGCTGCAGAGGGATGTGGCTTAACTGAGCAGCTCCCCTTTGCTCTCCCCAGGAGACCTGTACCAGTGTTACAGAAGGGTCTCAGGTTGAATACAGGAGTGACTGAAAATGGAGTACTTGTTTAGTCAATACTTGGAGCTTGGTTTTTGTGTCAGATGCTTGTATTTTTCGTGGTTGATTTGGTGGTGGATCTGACTCTCACAAGTTCTGTTGGGAATTTTTAGCATGTTGTTGGGTGTTGAAGGCAAAGGTCAGCTCTGGAATGCCAGTGGTGTCTCTACAGTAAAGCACCAGAAGGTCTCTGAATGGTTGCAGTCATAACTTTCTAGCATTCCTGCAAAGACAGGACTTTTCTTCTCTGCTTTTTGGATACGGAAGGGAGGATGGCACAGATAGGTAAAGATCGTGGTAGAAGCCACTTGTGGATCTGGAAGTAGGGCTCACATCCCCTGAGCTCGTGGTTCAACTGGTCTCGTACTTCCTTCCTTCTGCGAGGTTAAGGTCCTCTTGTGTTCTGGTTGTGGAGGCACCAATGCATCCTCTTCTGTGCCATGTGGTCACAGCCTACCCCAGGCAGAGCAAAGGAGGGGATTTGCACCCATAAATTGTGATGCAGTGTTGACAGTTTGTGGCTCTGGGCCTCTGTAACTAATTGGGAGAGGTGACATGGACTCTGAGATGTAGGATGAGCTGAGGCTGTGCTGGACTCAAGCTCCAAGTGAATCTCTGAGTTGCTGTTGGGGGTTTTGCCAGGGTCTTGGTGCCGGTGTCACCCTCTCTGTGTAATTTCCCCGCCTGCTTAACTTGACTCACTCTTTCCTTCTCTCATCCTTTCTTGCTAGATTTTGAGCTGCTCGGAGGTCTAAGTCAGCAGCTGTCAGTATTCAGACTGGATCTCCTGGTCTTCAGGTGCTGGCAGCTCGCTAATGCTGGCCTGAAGTGCTGTAGTTATCAGCATGTGAAATACTATTTGCAGTAGCCTTGGTTTAACAAAGCTCTTAAGGTGCTTGACTAGGCACACCCTGAAAAGGAAATCTGTGTTGAAGTGGTGTCCCTTATCTGGGACTCTTACCTGAGCTGAGGTCAGGCTGATGCAAGGGCTCTCCCTTCTCTGGGAAGTTAGGTTGTTGACCCAAGAATGTGCGTTTTTCACGGAATCATTTCAAGGCTTACAAACCAGTGGTGGTGACAGCTGTGAGTCCTACAAGCCCTGTCCGTTGCTCAGTGATTGCTGGAGGAAGGTCTGTCTGTGTGTTAATTCCAGTCTAACCATTGAAAGCCTCCTGAAGGAGCTCAGCATAGACAAAAACATTCTTTCTCCCCTGCTTCCCCCTCCGGGGACAAGCGATTGTTTTCCTTGCAATTTAGTGCCAGCATATTATCCAGATGGATTTACCTCTGTCTGAAAGAAGGTGTACATGTGTTTTGGAGGCGATCATTACCTGCTGCCTTGGTTTTACTGCTGGCTTGTTTTGTCTAGACAGTGCAGAGAGCTGCAGGGAACTTGTCCGATCTGAATCCTAAGACCTATTTTATAGGCTGCTATTAAAATACATATCCTTGCACGTAACCATCTCAGGGCTGGGTTTCTCAGTGAGCACACAGCTACTGAAGGAGAAGCAAGCTGCTCTTCTTGCCATACCAAACCCTACATGGACCAAGCCCAAATTTCAGGGCAATCCTTTGGTGAAAGGCGGCTTTGCTCTGCTTGGTAACGGCATTTCAGAACTGTAGTTTCTCTTCCTTTTCTTGGGGCTTGAAGAGAAGTGTTTCTCCAGAAACTCCTTAATTCCCCTTTTGCTCCATGCCGGAAGGACTGGTGGGCACTGGCAGGAGGTGGCAGCAGTGGGGACGGTGCCTGGGAGGGGAGACTGCGTTAGGGTGTGCTGGGGAGGTGTGTTGGGGAAGAGGAAGGGGGTTGGGAGAGGGCAGGGCTGCTCTGGAGGGGAAGTGCCTGAGCCCAGTGCCTTCCTCTGGGGGCTGTGGCAGGCAGG
Organism: Chaetops frenatus; assembly: GCA_013400775.1. Lineage (NCBI taxonomy): Eukaryota > Metazoa > Chordata > Aves > Passeriformes > Picathartidae > Chaetops > Chaetops frenatus. The sequence continues at coordinate 91,371 of VZTR01009692.1, forward strand.
GGCAGCTTATGATGCTGCAGAGGCACCAGCTACTGGTGTTTTTGCTTCAGGTGCTGCTTTGATCCTCACGGTGCCGCTCCTGAGGGCCTAGCTGGTTTCGGAGTAACCACTTCTGTTCTGCTTTCATTGACCGTTTCTTCTCTTCTCTCTGTCCCTCTTCTCCTCTGCCTTTCCTCCTAGAAATTTCGAGTAGATATGCCAGGATCAGGCAGCGCTTTTATCCCTACGATCAACGCCATCACAACCAGCCAAGACCTGCAGTGGATGGTCCAGCCCACCGTCATCACCTCCATGTCAAGCCCTTACTCCCGTTCGCACCCCTACAGCCACCCGCTGCCCCCGCTGTCTTCAGTGGCCGGACACACGGCTCTGCAGCGTCCTGGTGTCATCAAAACCATCGGGACCACGGTGGGACGCAGACGGAGAGATGAGCAGGTAACTGCAGCGGGGAGAGCAGCTGGGAGTGCCTTGGAAACAGATGCACTGGGATTTTCCGCCCCCCTGCCACCTCATGAGATCTCCCTGTGCCACAGGGGGAGCACTGGGGTCCATCCCTGGTGCTGTGCACGTGCTGGGGCTTCTTAGGTTGGCGCAGGGTGTAAGCTGGAGGGTGACTTTTATTGCTGCTTCCTCATTGTATGGTGAGATTTACCCAATCTTCATCAAACACTTCGCACCACCAGGCCGCGTTGTGGCTTGGTTTCAAAAGCAGGTGAAACTCTGAAGTTGAGCCCTGGGTTTCAGTTTGAGTGTCTTTGCCACTCCAGGCAGAAGGGAACCTCCAAGAAAGCAGAGCAGCTTTCATGTAGGTCCTTTACAAATCTGACACCTAAATTACATCAGCTAGTGTTTTCTGTCAGCTCTGTAGTAGCTAGCAGTGCTCCAGTCTCCATTTGTGTAATACCTCCAGTATCATGCAGGGAGGAACAGCTTCCCTAGAGCACCTCAACTTTAGTATGAAGAGCCTTCTGGATGACTGGGGTCTAAACCCACCGTCCCACTACAAACTTCATCTTTTCGCAGCAGTTTGGTGGGGATCCCATAAGACATTTTTCTGCTCCAAACCCAGACGTATTTTCATAATGGGCATGGTGTGGCTTGTACCACTGCTGCTCTGTGCTCAACCTCCCAATGGGATTGTCAAGCTGGGACTCTGGATCCAGTGGACTAAGTGCAGGCACCTCAGCTTCTGAAAATCAGCACTGTTGTTCTCTTCTTAGTAAGAATCAGCCTTCTCCAGGGCTGTCTGGTGAACAGCTATTCACGGTGCTAGGCTGATTTCTCTTTTAAAAAACAAAAATAGATCTGCCTAAACTCGATCTCCCCAGGTTGTTCCCAAGCAGCATTTGTGTGGGTCGCTGCAGAGCAGCGCAGTGAGACACACTGCGCACCCTTCGCGCGCGCGTGCTGTTGCGTGAGGTCTGTTTCTAATAAGACTCACCAGCCCTACTTTTACTTCCACGTCATCTGTTTTGATTCACAGTCTGATTATTTTATGTGGAGTTGCTGTCTGGTTTAGACGCTAGAGGTTAAAGTCAGGGTTTAGCAGTACCTCTGTGCGGGGAGCTGGTATGGATGCACTGAGGACCCATTTTTGGGAGGAAGGATGGGGTGGTAGCCGTGGTGGTTCGGGTACGTGCCAGCCTTTTCCACCAGCTGGAGCTACTTCCCAGTTCCCTGCGTGCAGGGCTGGTGTCCAAAGGCAAGGAAAGTCTCACGAGAACTGGAGAAATAATTAGCAACAACTAATTTGTTTGACAAATGCTGCCTCTGTGTTCACAAATTGGCCGTGAAGAGATCACCATATTCTCTGCTTTATTTGTTGTTCAGAGTTATTTGCTGAAGGATGCCTGCCAAGCAATTCCTGGCCTGTGGCTTGTTTGCAAGCCGTTCATTGTGGGTCATTCAAAGCCAAGTCCTTTTGATTAGACACGTGCTAAGGCACTACCCGGGCGCTTTACTGTGGCCCTTTGGCTCAGGTTTCCCCGGCTGGTGCTTTGAACACCACATCGGAGCTCCTTTTCGGAAAACATTGTGTAACACTTTATGAAAAGAGCCTGTTTTGATGAACGTTCCTGACAGTGAATGCACGTATTGGGCTTGGACAAGCTACGGATAACGCATACAGCAGGGGCACAGAGAGTGCCAAATCCAACCGCTTTCAAACAAACCCAGCAACTGCTGACGGAATATTCTTTTTTAGACCTGGTAAAATGTTAAGAACATCCAGATTAGCGGCTTCTGCCCCTAATCTGTGCAATTTTTGCAAAGCCGAGTCTCTGAAACAGACAGTTTTAAAATTACTGAAGGCCTTTGGAGCAGAAGTTTTGCTCCAAACATATTTCAGTGAGATCTGTGCTTCCAAAGCGTGAAAGGGCTCTTGAAAACTGTACAGAGAGGCCCCAAGTCAGCATAGGTTCTGTGTGCGTGCTCAGTGCTTTGCCATACTGTAGATACTTGTGTGCAAATACATTTTTACCCTGCACTTATATGGGGTGGGAAGTGAGGGGGCAGAGCTGTAGCAGGAAGAGCAGTGCCTGCAGGGGCTCTTTACTGGGGGAAATATGCCCTAGGATGGACATGGTGAGCTGCTGATGGAAAAAGCTTTCGGGCCTGAATTCTGTGTCCTGCACTCCTAGAATTGCCTGTGTTGCTCAGTGAGCATCCAGGGGCTCATGTTACATGCAGGTGAAATCACAGGCACAGATCAGATCCTGAAAATATGAGCAAGCTGAATGCCCAGAGGCTGAAGTAAACTTAGTGAAACTGCAAACATCAAAATAAGGGAGATAGAGCAAGCCAAAACAAACTAGGCTGAGGTTGGAGTAAAACTAACAATAAAAAGAAAAGACAGTAAAAATGTGAATGTCTCATTTGTGACATTGACAGTCCATGAAGGTATTAAAACTGAAGCTTCTCTGAAGAGGTGTTTCTTTACATTCTCTGCTGGCACTCTGTGAGATCTGACATGTGCTTTGCCAGGTGTCAGGGTTTTGCTTTCATTTACTGTCACCAGGCCAGAGCCTCTGCAGCTCACATGGGCTGGGTGAGGATGAAGTGCAGAGCACATGCCCTGGATCCCCACGCTGGGCTGTGTGCGTGGCTCCTGCTGGATCCCCACACGGCACAGCTCCTGCACTCTGGGTGCCACAGCAGAGAGCAGGGCCACACTCGCCTGCTCTGGGCCCTGCTGTACTGGCTCCCTGGCTTTGGCCATGGCACAAACCTATCTACTGCTGCTGGGGTCTGTAAAACCTTGTCTCAAACCCCAAAAGCTAGGCATAGCTTTGACCAGGTCTTGTGAGCTCCTTCTCACTTCCTCTGGTTTCGCAAGAGTGTAGCTGGATGGGCTTCTATGGAATTGCTCCTGATTTACATCAGTGAGGATGTCAGCTGGCCCCAGGAAGCCCTTGATATCACTGGAGCCTTGCCTGCTGATGCAAGAAGCAGTGTGTTATCTCGCTGAGTGCTCAGAAATCTGAGGTCAGATTTTTGGGTGGTATAAATCATTGTTGCTTCATGGACTTCATGGAAGCTCTGCTGATTTCCCTGTCTCCCCCTATAGACCATCCTGACCTTCAAGTGAACAACTATTTTGTGTGGGAAGCAGCAGATACTTTCTTTCAAGAAAGAGGCACTTACAACATGGTGCTCTGGTTTTGCTTAATGTACCACCCAAGTTGTGAAACAATCAGAGCATCTTTTATCTGTTTGGCCTTGGTGCAGATTCACTGTCCTCTTACACAATCTTCTCCCTGTGCCCTGCTCCTTCTCCTCACCCTTCTGCTAAGACCTAGTGCAGGCAGAGATACCGTGTGCTTTCATCTTCTGCTGACATCAGTGGCGAGGGGGAGTGCTCAGCATCCTGCTGGATCAGGCTTTTTTCCTTTGCATTGCGATTAAACCCTCACAAACTTAAAGGAATGCCTTGCTCAGATCTGATTGGATTTTCCTGGCACTTGCCCACAGCTGTCGCCTGAGGAAGAAGAGAAGCGAAGGATCCGGAGAGAGAGGAACAAGCTGGCAGCTGCTAAGTGTCGTAACAGGCGTCGAGAGCTCACGGAGAAACTCCAGGCGGTACGTGCCCTGCATACATTTCTCCTTCCTTCTCCCACCCTTCCGACCAGCTCCAAGGGCATTGTTCTTCCTCCACCAGCACATTTGAGAAAGGTGCCCCAAGCACACTCATCCAAGGCCACCCAAGGGTCCTGCTCTTACATCAACAGTAGCTGATGAGGGGGACTTGGGCCTGGAGCTTAGGACCTTAAAATCGTCTTTGCTGAGTGCCCAAAATGTCCTAGGAGTTCTCTTCCCTCTCAACTAGCACAAGTCTACCTGACTCTGGTCACCTTTTGTAAGTGGAAAAAAAGACACTGTGTGTCTCAAAGGCAGGCTTTAAGCACAAAAGCGCTGAAGAGGTAGGACCCATCTGAAAGCAGGAGAAAACAAGGCAGCTGTTATGTGTACCTATCAAAGCTATACTTTTTCCCTCTACCCCTTCTTTGGAGGTGGGGGTAGTAACTACTTCCTTCTTAAAGGAAGCACCACAGAGGTGTGTGCTCTGATGCTGTAGGAGTAATAATTAGTAAAGCTGGAGAAGGTAAAGCTGAGCTTAAGAACCAAGGGGTGGGTAAGGCACTGGTTGAAGAGAAGACAAGATTGGGTTGTGTTGAAAGAAGCTGATGGAAAGGCTCCAGTGTTCCTGGTCAAGAACCAGCCTGGTTTTATCCAGTGATCTTGTTAACAAGCACAGCAGCAGTGAAGGCACACCCTTGAAACATGCTGCTGCCTCAAATTAGGAGGTGTTCTCACTGTAGGGGAGGCAGGACATCCTGTAGAAATGTCATGACTAAAGTGAGAGGAGTGTGTAAAGTGGAAATTCTTATCCTGAAGGGCTGAGTGTGAGTTCTGTGAAGTTACAAGCTCCTCACAATGGGAAGGTACTAATTCCTCACAGACTGGCTATGATCCATCTGTGTGATGTGACCAGATGGAAAGGTAAATGTATCAATTGTAGGATGCATCAAGGGGTGATCCAGTGTTAGTCCTTTGGGCGAGAGTTAGACAGGTGTCAGACCTAATCTGGAATATGCACTACAGAAATAAAATGGGAACAGTTTAGAGACTGCTATACACTATCTCTGTCAAAGTGAAAACCATATTAGTAGCCTGACATACAAAAACAGTGGGAGGAGACCTGGGTCCTCTGCTAGGGTGTCTGTCAGGCAGAGAGCAAGGGAGAAGACTGAAGTTACAGGCTAAGACAGAGTGTCAAAAACTAGCCATCAGAAAATTAAGGTAAATACATGAGACTATTTATAACCCTTAGATTGGTGAAGTTTGGGAATAGCCTAATAGACACATGAAACAAAAGATCCTTGACTGGCAGTGACCTGGTGTCTGCTTGGCTCATGAAGAGTCTGGAGTGTATCTGCCTGTGCCAGATGGGATCTGGATTGGTGGCCCTGTTCCAGGTGAGGAGTAATTCCAGAGCCTTTGCTATTTTATTTATTTATTCCCTTTTTGCCTGCAGGAAACCGAAGTACTGGAGGAGGAGAAGTCAGTGCTGCAAAAGGAGATCGCTGAGCTCCAGAAGGAGAAGGAGAAGCTGGAGTTTATGCTGGTGGCTCACAGCCCTGTGTGCAAAATCAGCCCTGAGGAACGTCGGAGCCCACCGTCCAGCAGCCTCCAGAGTGTTCGGACTGGAGCAAGTGGAGCGGTGGTGGTGAAGCAGGAGCCTGTGGAGGAAGAGATCCCATCTTCCTCTTTGGTCCTTGACAAAGCCCAGAGGTCTGTCATTAAGCCCATCAGCATTGCTGGAGGTTTTTATGGGGAGGAGGCACTCAACACTCCCATTGTGGTGACCTCAACACCAGCCATCACTCCTGGCTCTTCCAACTTGGTGTTCACCTACCCTAACGTGTTGGATCAGGAGTCTCCTCTCTCCCCTTCTGAGTCCTGCTCCAAAGCTCACCGGAGGAGCAGCAGCAGCGGGGACCAGTCCTCAGATTCCTTGAACTCTCCCACCTTGCTGGCGTTGTAATCCCCCTGCGGCCCCCCATTTTGCCAGTGTGTTACATCCCCCACAGCACCATGGGGGGAGCCCCCTCCATGGGATTAGAGACAGGCACAGGATCGTTCAAGCACAAGGGCAGCAAGAACAAGGATGGGGAAGTGCTACAGCTCCAGGAAGGAGAGTGAGGACCAACGCCAGCTCCCTGGAGGCAGGAAACGGCAAGGGTGGGACTGACACGCCAGGGCTGTTTGGAGAGGGTGATGTCCCCTCTGTAGGGACTGCCTATGGAAACCTCTCTCTGGCCATAGTGGACTTGGGGAGCACTGCTGGCCAGGACTGAAGGCGAGCTGCAGACAGTTGCTAGTCGTCCCTTTCCTTTGTGGATTGACCTGATTGGCTGTGCTCTGTGCTTAAATCATTCTGATAGTTGATCTTGCAACTTCCCTCTTGCGTGCTCGCTCTCTTTCTCTCTCTGCTTATCATTTCCAGTGTTGTTGATCCCATTACATTTCATCCAGTTGCTCTGAAATCTAAAGTCTTGTTAGGATCTTTCCTCTTGGGAGTAGCTGTGGGAAACACGTAGAGTTGCCCAGACAGGAGGGTGACAGCTGGGAGGACCAGGAGATTGGGGGACCAAGAGGAGCCCAAGAGCTCAGCAGCAAGGGCAGAGCTTGTAATCTCTAGCCTGAGGCACAGAGACAGCAGAAGGCTCATGTGGAAGCCTTTCTTTTTAAGAACGTGGATGTATTTATCCCCTTGGGCTCCTCAGAAAACCAAGCTAGCATCTCAGGGCCAACATAGCATTAGAAAAGCTGCTGGGCTGGCACTTACCAGTCACTGGCAGAGTTTTACCCTAGTTTGCTGGATATCAAGTCTTCTGCTTGTTGTTTACTTTTCCTGGGCTGCCTGCTGTCTAGGGAGTATTACATCTTCCTTCCCATCAGGGCTCCTGACTCAGAGGCTGATCTCTTCCTGTTAGTAAATCTTCTCCTCCCCTTGGCCATATTTGCAGAACATGCTACAAAAAAAAGAGGTGGCACCACATGCCTATAAATCTAGGATGGAGACTGGTAGCAGCTGAGACAGTGAAATTAGCTGCCTGTACCATTGCTGATTTTTTCATTGTTGGGAAACAAAGCAGCACATATCCACCAGCACAGCACAGGCCACAAGGCCCCAGCTCCTGAGCAGGCAGGAATGGCATGGATAAAGTGCTGACCTGTTTGAACTCGGAGCTTCTGACAAGCTCTGGCAAATGACAAATTGACAGCTGAGGAAAACCGATTAGCATTATTTGCACCTTGGTCTTTGGCCTCTGGTTTTTCTTTGCATTACAGTTGATCTTGTTTTGTTGTGGCTGATTGGCCTGAAGACAAAGAATCAAACCAAAGGGCTCTTTCCCTAGTCTTGGGTCCTTCTCTAGCCTGTGGGCTTGACTGCTACTACTAAGTGCTCACTGAGGGCACAAGCTCTCTAGTGCTCATGTTCACTACTGAAGACAGTAATGTGTGTAACCTGTTTCCACTTGGAGCCAAGCTCAATTCCTGTTTGTGTCCAGGCACTGACAAACCATGACTCTGTGCACACTAGGATTGCCCAGTTTGCCAGCTAAACTGCTTAGAAGATAGCTCTTTGGTTCTGCCTATTGAAGCTGTGGTGGCAGCTATTTATTTTGGTGTGAGATTGATACACACACACACACACATACATATATATATATATAATTTTTTTTTTAAATCAACCAAAACCAGGTTATTTTTTGTTCAGGCTGGACCTGGAGAAAAGCAAGATACAATTATAGGGCTAGTCATATGAGATGCAAAACTGCTGCAGTCCCCACCAACTCCACTGGGAGTTAATAAGGTTCAGTCTTGTGGAACTGGAACTTTACTCAGCAGGGCTGGCTTCCCTCAAACTCTGGCCACTGCCCATTCCTTCAGTCATTTCAAAGGGACACTATTCTGGCTCTAAAGATGGACTTCGATTTTTTTTTATTATAACTATTATTTTTAACCCAGGTATTTACCAGACCTGCCAGAAATAAAGATGTGAGGGATCTTTTTGCTTCAAAAATCTTGATTGAATTCAAGCTTTTTCTATATTGCTTAAATACTTCAATTCTTAAACTGGTGCTAGAGGTTTCAAATGGGCTTACACAGAAAAATTAGTAAAGAAGTTGTATTGTCCTTACATGTCCATCAACACTTTCTGATAAAGTAGATCTTAAATTTCCCATAGTTAGCACAGAGGATCCACTTTTCCTAGGGTTTTATGTAGATGATCCCACTTTAGGTGAAACTGCAGTTTCTCTGTTTCCATTTTGCCAAATGCTTGTTTGGGCTACTCTTTATTAACCTCAAAAGGTTAATAAAATGTCTCTGCATGTCATTTCCACACATTTTTGAGCAGAACACAACACTGACAAGTGGTGGGTGAATCCTAAAATGATGCAGCTATTTCTGAGGCTGGCTGACCAAGATTGCTGTCTCCTGTGGGACCAGGAACATCCACCCCTTGTAGGGGTTTCAGGAAGTTAGGTGCCTCCTCAGATCTAACTGGTGGAACAACAAAAAACTACCTTTGCTTCTTGTCAATGAATCATTGCAAAAGGAGCTGCAGCTGGTCCTTGCCCACTGCCTCCCGCCTGGTCATTGACCTGCTCAGAGACAGGACAAGATGCTCCCCTTTCCTGACCTGTGATACTGATGGGAGCCATGTGAAACTGCTCAAAAAAAGGATTATTTTCTAGTGTTTGGGAAAAGCCTTGTGCCTGCCCATTTTGTCCCTCAGGTCTCTCAAAGAATGTCTGTGTTGGGATTGCTGGTCTCTGGCCTATTGTGTTTTGTGGATCAGCCTTACTTTTGTTTAGTTTCTGGCAGGGAGGTACAACTTCACTCCCATTTTGGTTTGGCCCTACCTTCTTACTTTCATGTTTTCTGGTGTGCACTTTGGGAACTGATTGTCCTTCCTGTGCCCAAAATGTTATTTCCCATGAGTACCTTCCCTGCCGACTCCTAAATGTAGTGTCTCCGTGTTCTGCAGGTAGTGGGGATGTGGGAGCTGTTGTAACTAGTGCTGACAGAGTTGTTGAAGTCAATAGAAAAAAGGCCCAGGGAATTTCAGCTGGTATTGGGTCAGCCCCCTAGTGACTGGCCCAACAAAGCCTCTCCTAACATCCAAAATGAATCAATGCCAAACTGAGAGGAGCAGTAGCAGCTGCATTGAAGGAAACATTCAGCTTCTAGGTGATGTTTGCCATTCCAGTTTTGCCCTCGTTCCTCCTTCTCCTTTCCCAGTTGTGGCATTGCCTTCATATATTCCTTTCTTGTAGGTGTGGAGAGTGGGTAGGTCTCAATCCACATGTGGTGTGATGGGATTTGGGACCAACATGCTGGGGACAGTAGCTCTCTGTTGTGTTTTTATAATTATTATTTAAATGATCTATTTAGTTCATCTGAACCTTTAATTTTGCTGCTTACTGTATGTAGGATCCACCTGGCCTTCATCCTAAATGAAAAGAAAGAAAACAAAATGAAAACAAACCTAAGACACCTCCCTTCTCCCTGGTCTCTTATTATTTATTGGCAGGCGGCCGTCTTGTGCCTGCTCCAGCAGATCTGCCCGCCATTAATTTAACATCCTCCCAAATCACATTCCTGGTGTTTGGTTGTTGCTTTTTTTTTTTTTCCCTCTTCCTTTTTCTTTTTGTTGTTGCTTTTTTTTTTCATTCTAAAACAGACTTCTGAAATGTAAGAAATCCTATTACCATGACACAAGTTCATTTTCATTAGGAAGGCCACGTCAAACATTTTAAGAGGTGGGGGGAACAATATACATTTATTTCTTATTTATTTATCATGTTTACATCTTTTTTTTTTCTGTTCAAGACTTGGATATAATAAAGAAAGCATTAAAAATACTACAATCTTCTCTTTTTTTAGGATAATAATTTTTTTTTTGATTCCTTAAATAAAAGAATCTGGGTTTTGTTGTTGTCTGTATAAAATGTAAAAAGAGATATGTTTTTAAAGATGCATTATCATTCCTCTGTGAACAGTAGGTGGAGTTCAGGACAAATCTCAGAATACAAGATAATAATAAAATCCCATCCTGTTTTACTTAATTGTTCCCCTCCTATCCTGTATGATTAAAGGGTTATTCCACTTTCTTGTTTGTGGTTTCTTGATGTTAAAACCATATTAAAATGTGTAGAAAATAGGTATCCAATTGTTTTTTGCTCAGTGAGAGGATAAAATGTTGTATATATCTTGATATACTGTGTAGTTCAAAGTAACATCAGTAAGGGATAGTGCATCTTTATTAGAGCGATAAGTTACTAGTGTCACTAAAGTCTGCTTTAACACCCTCAGATACAGAAAGGGCCTGGTTCTGATTCCACTCACCTGGGACAAATTGAAAGCATCACTAGCATTTTGCTGCTGTGAAGCAGGTGTCAGTAGTGAAGTCTCAGTGACTAATAGGTGACCAAGAGGATTGTTGGAGGTTTGGGGGCACCGTTACCTTTTTTTTTTCCCTCAAAAGTTTGAGATCACAGGTTTTCTTTTTTACTGTCTTGTCTGCAGTGAAATAGTTTCTGCCACAGGGGTTCTTAAAGATGACTGCTGAAGTTGGACCTTTCTTTGCTCGTAGTGATCTTGATGTCGTCCTTGCAGTCCTGGGGAATTTCAGCTCTGAGGCATTCTCTCTGGTGTTGTCTTTTTTCTGTTCTTGTTATTTTACTGAATTACTGGCCTACAGTATTTGCACTAAAACAAAAAGCTTGTTAGAGAAAGCTTGCTGCTACAACAGAAAGAACATATTAAAATGTTTTTGCTTTTACAATTTTAACTGAGTAGCATTTTGTAGAATAAAATCATTCTAGACTGAAAAGAAAAAATGGCTTTTCTTTTTTCCTCTGCACCTTCTTCCCCCATACTCCTTTCTTTCCATCCAGTTCCTTGGTGGTATGATGTTCCCCCCTTCTCTTTTGGTGCTCAGTTGTAATGATTGGCTGTATTGTTGACTATGCTGCTGAGAGTTATGACACTTGTAAATCTCGTTTTAATGACATTGTGGACACTTTTGTATAGCAAGAACTAACTGGAGTTCTCTCTGTTAATTGAAGTCATTAAAAAGCTCCCTTTGCCATGAACAATTAAAAGCCTGCATGTTCCTTCACTATGAACAAATGGGTTCAGCATTGCCAGGTGCCTGCTTGCAGCACATTTCAAGGCTTCTTTCATAGGAGCAGCTGCAGTCCCAACAGCTGTTACCTGCAACAATGGTAGATGGGGCAGAGGCTATAGCAGAGCAGCCCACCTGGGCTAAAAGGCAAATAAAGCACTAATCCTTTCATCTTGGCTTCACAAAGGAAAGGGATAGAGGTAGAAAATATGCTTTTTTGGTTGTTTGTTTTAAATCTCAACCAGAAGGAGTCAAAGCTTCTGCTCTGAAAACTTGGGGTGGAGAGCATGATTGCTTCACTGGCAGCAAGGAGGAGGTTAAGATGGAATTCCCTTGCTTGCCTGGGGAAAGCTCCAACTTCTGGAGTGGAGGATGTCATATTCAAGTTCAAAACGAAATACTGGTGGGGAGGAGATAGGTGAATCGTGGCCTGCTAAGGTGGCACCTGACTAGGCTTCTCCTTACTCATGGACTTCCTTAGGAGTAATGTCTGCTCTGGTTTCCTGCTGGTCCCTGTCCCTTTTTTTTTCTTTTTACCTTCTTTTGCACTTTTTTTTTAAACCCTTGTGTTCTCACAGGTCCATGGGGAGGGAGTTGAGAGACATTGGATTAAGCTATAAGGTGTATGGAAACTATTTGTGAAGTTATAGGGAATGCTGGAGGTATCAGTCACCAGAAGAGGGAATACATGCACATGCCTGTGTGAAATGAGCTCAGCCCTCAGGAATCCATACTGTAGGAAAGTTGACATGAAATCAGCGTAGGAGGGTTTGAGCTGTAGAGCAGGACCCAGCCCTAGGGTTCTCTGCAGGGTCAAGGAAGACAGAGGGGTAAGGGAGAGCCTATGGGAAGCTTTTTCTAAATGTACTTGTCCTGGTATTGGTAAAGGAAAACATAGATATTCTGGGGGGCATGGCAACTACCAGCAAATACACCAAAGGACTCAGGAGCTCCATCTCTAAACATCTATCTCCACTGGGCCTCAGGCATGGGGGAGTCCCCATTTGATCTCCTGCTGCACACAAGTCTTCTCCAATGGGAGTGCCTCCAGGATTTCCTGCCTCGCAAAGGGCTTTCCCATTACGCTGCTGCACGGAGGCATCCAGCCTCGATTTTGTCAAACCAGCTCCCTTGGCAGCGTGTACCTCCTCCGCCCCCTCCCAAAAAATGGCTAACAGGAGGATATGTTCTTGCTTGCCTCCTGCCAACCCGAAGTGCTCCCTAAGCTCCTGTTTGCTGACAGAGCCCTTCAGGAAGGCTTCGTGTTGCTCGACTGCCAATGCTGCGCGCGAGGCCCGGCCTCCCGCCCGGTTTTCTCCCAGCAGTGGCTGGCTGTGGCTGCCTTTGATCATCGTGAGCTGTGGACCCCAGAATGCCCACAGCAGTTACTGTAAATTGGTTCTGAAGGATGAAACCGCACACAGCAGAGCAAACCCTTTTCCACCGCTCTTCTAGCTGTGGGAGGCCAAAGTCTACCACATTGACATGGAAATTATGTTTTTCCCAGCATCCTCATCTTGGTTTAGATCACTTTACATAGGGAATTTCCCCTCCTTCTGAAACAGGCTCATCCTCCTTCTACCCTGCAATGCCCTAACCCTGTGAAGAGAGGGAGTGATCTGTATCTTACCACAGGGTAGGCAGAGTCGTACTGCAAGAGAGATCACCCATTCCTTTAGCAGGAAAGGTTGTGAGGGACATGTGCATCAAGAATTCTTCCATCAGTGATCAGCATACATCCCAACGATGTCTTTAGTCTGTACAAGAATTAAAAGAGGTTCCCCATTTCTCTTTTGCCTCTCCCCTTCCCAGAATGTGAGACTCATCTCTGGAGCTCTCCTTGTGGTCATATTTCTTATTGACTGAAGCACTGGCTCCTCTCTCCAAGCAGCATGTGCAGATAGCCTGGTCTTCTCACATGGAGTGGAGACCCCATCTGGAACAGAGCTTTTGTGGTAAGAGAAAGCCTAGAGAGTTTAAAAATTTTATCTAGAACCTGCAGGAGCAGCTACAAGAACACTGCAGAAATTCTGCAGCCAACGGAAAGAATAAGCATGTGTTAAATCTGAAGAAAGCTTAATGGCAAGCAGAGCTGGAGTGGGAGTGTGGGGAAAAGGAGGGCATCCAGAATACTGGTTTGAAGTGACGTTTCCACTGCCATGTGGGAAGGATGTGACAGAAAAAAAGGGTGACATGGTTATTGCATCAGATACCCCAAAGTGGAAAAAATGATGCATTAAAAAAACCAAAAAAACCCCAACACTACACTATATGGTCCTACTCTGCTGATTTCTGTGTGTCCTGAAATCTCATGTCATCATAACAAGGGTTTTCTCCTCAGTCTCACATGGCACTAGTGAGGCCCCCATTCAGCAGTGCCTGGCCAGCATGAGGACAATGAACAGTGCAGATGGATTATCAGATGGGTGGAAGTTGCTGGCACCCTCTCATGGAGCTGAGGTTTAAATGAAAGCTTTTCACACATGTTCCAGTGGAGTGAGATCCAGCACACCTCAGGATGATTTTACTTGATGAAGACAGGACAAGGCTGGGAGGAGAGGCCAAGACAGCTAGGAATGTTTGGCTATGAGAAAAAATGGTTCAGAGAGGAGCTTACCAAAGTGTGTAAATACCTGATGGGGGTAGGGAGCAAAGGAGATGCAATCATACTCTTCTCTTGCCAGTAGTCCCAAGTGACAGTATGAGAGGCAATGGTCACAATTTGTAATAGAGGACATGAAAGAAACTTTCTCACTGTGAAGGTGGTCAGACACTGGCATAGGTTGGCCAGGGAAGTTGGTGGAGTCTCCATCCTTGGAGACGTTCAAAACTAGACTGGGCATGGCTCTTAGCAATCTGCTCTAACTGACCCTGCTTGAGCAAAAGGGTGGACTAAACACCCTCCCGTGGTGCCTTCCAACCTCAACCATTCTGTGTTTCTGCTTTTCATTCCACATAGTCCTGAAGGAACATTTTACGAGCATAGTTCTTTCCCCCTTGCAGTGCTATCTCATTTGAACCCCAGAATTCCTCTGTACTAAATATCAGCCTTTTGATGCTGGCTATGCAAGGTCAAACAGATAAGGACTAAGCTGGGAGGAGGCTATCATGGCAGACAAGAATGTAAACTGTTCAGCTTGCTGTAGTGTGAGTCTCAGATTTCCTTTTTAATTTTGCATGCTCTATTCCACAGACTAGTGTGGGAGAAGAGAGGGAGACAGGCCTCACATGGCTGTGATCTAGATCCTGCATCCCACAAATGATTGTACAACTCTCCAAGTCCATAGGCAGTGCCAGGAACTGTTGCCTATTTGCCTTTTGCAGGCTCTCCTACTGTTTTTCCCCTCTCAGACAAAAGTTGTTTTTCAAGTTCCCTGGAAAGGTAAATAAGGATCTACAGCTGATGATCCTAGGTGAGCTCATGGGTCAGGCACAATCCATCAACAGAGCAAAGAGTTCCCTCTGGCCCCCCACTCCCTTTCTGTAACCTTGGTTGGGCTCCCAGACTCAGGCAAATTCATCAGTGGCTCCTAATGATGACACACACTCCTGGTGATTACTGATGTGAACGGCCACAGCAGGAGAGGCTGAGCTTGGGCAAAGGGAGGAAATAGGTAAATTCTTTTCCTTTGGGTAGCTCAAGCTATTCAAGCACCGCATACTCTAATTTACTACTGCCTCTTTGAGTTGCTTACATCATATTACCGCTCTGAAATGTACTTGATTTAGTTTTGAAACTGTTTGTTTCATGTTAATGAGGGTAGAGCAACAGACACCAGCCTGTGGGCTTTAATGGCCCACATGCCAGAGGCCCATGAACAATCCAGGGGAAAGGTGAGCTCATGAGCCCGACGCTTCTAAGGTTGCCCTGTGGTCTAGTCAGGCACAGCCCTGCTCTGACCCCTCAAAGCCAGAGCTTTGGGCAGGCCATCAGGACCAGCAGTGAGCAGCACCACAGCCTCCCTCATGCCTCAGGAGTTGATTGCCACAGCCTTTGTTCGAGGCTGATGCTGACTTGAAAGGCTGCAACCCTTCACTCCTCCCTGGCTGCTGCAGGTCACGGGGGTGATGGCAGACCTTGGCTGCCTTTCGTAGCCTCGGATTGAGCACCGTGCTTGTGAGCCACAAGGACTGTGATTACATCTCTGCTCTGAGCAGCGTTCTGAGGCCGTACTGGTATCTAATTACATTCTCCGCTTCTGGCAGCTGAGGAAATGAAGATCTGCCTGTGGTAAAAGGGAGGGAATAGGAAAGGAGAGTGATGCCTTCAAAACATCAGCTTCAGGTGCTTCCCTTGACCTTGGGTGTCCTCTTCTGTCAGCACCTGCAGCTGGGAAGGGAAGGGTGCTCATCCTGGAGTGATGATCCTCCTCCCCCTGCTCTTGTTGTCCTGGTGGAGGTGAGGGGTTTGCTGGAGCTGCAGTAGCCTGTGGTCGGGCTGTTCCCAGGCAGCTACAAGGAGCAAGGTTCTGGTGTGGTGGCACAGAGCAGGAGCTGTACAGTGAAGGTCTAGGCCACTCGAGGTCCTCCAAGATGCACTTGGCTGAAGAAGCTCCCTGATTGCACAGGGCTGCCTGTCCTAGAGGACCTCCTGACGGTATGGTTGGCTGCCTTAGTACGGTAGGTCTGTCCTCCACCCCAGGTGACTGGTTCCAATTCTGGTTTTCTTTTGTCACCTGGCTCCAACTCTGAATGTCTTTGTGCAGCTGTCGCCATTTCTCTGTTCCCCAGGACCAGTGGCAGCTCCACAGGCACGTTTCTGGTGCCAGGGAGGGAGGCAGACTGTTTCCACTGTGGGGCTAAATCCTGTGACCCGGTGCCATGGGGAAGAAAGTCATTACTAATCCCTACCATATAGCGGCTCCGCCTGCCCAGCAGGATCGATGGCGCCATCTCAGCCCCATTATGTTGACTCTGAATCAGCAAGGAACGCCCAGGAGCCGGAAGGACAGGGCTCCTCCCTGTGTTGGGTGCTGTTGCCTGCCTGTGGGGCAGTCAGGGCCGCCTTTCCTCCCCCCTGGTTTTGGAAGAAGGTGGTTGCTTATGCCCACAGGCTAGCCCAGACCCTAGAGCAGGGCGGGCAGGGCACAGACCCTGCCAGGATGTGTGCCAGGCTCCCCAGCCCCAGGAGCACGGGGCGAGCCCGGGAGCTGCGCACCCTCCCGGCTGAGGCCAACCAGTTCTTCTGGCAGGTAGAGGCAGGGGTGGATCTTGGAGCCATTTCCAGGGAGCGGGCCGGCGCTGGGAAAAGCAGGCTGCAGCTGCCTCTTTGCCCCCACATTCACACAAGGCTGGGAGTCCAGGATTTAGGAAAGGGTCCCAGTGAGAACTCGCCCATCTCTCCCTGTGCTGCTTGCGAAAACAAAGGGCGACGGCTTTTCAGACTATACCATTTAAGGAGTTCCCCAGCTTAGTGAACCTCGGCTGACCTCAGGGTATACCGCGTTTCCAGCTCGGCGGAGCAGCGTTTCAGTTGAAAGCACGCAGCCCAAAACTTCCCTCCTTGCATCTGGGGAAGGGGGGGCTGCTGGAGGACGGGCAGCTAATGGCAGCACACAGAAAAAAAAGGTGATGTCGCTTGCTGACTCTCGGATTTAGCCAGATCCCTTCCTAGGAAGGATGTTGCAGTGCGACAGGCTCAGCTTGAACGCGAAGCAGCTTGGGCAGCTTTTGGCAGGCCCAGGGTCAGGGGGGATGGGAGGGTGCCAGGCCCACAGCGCCACTGGGTGCTGCGTGTTGGGGCGCAGGAGCAGCGCCCCGGCAATGCAGTGTTTACGAAGGTGAAAAGCATGAATAACACGCGCTATGCTCCTCCTGATGTTTCAGTAAGATCAAGGTGCGAATGTGTGTATATACATGCGCGCACAGACGCACTGGCCGCGGCTGGCGCGGGGTATCGCTCGGCGCAGGATTATTGCAGCCAGCCTGCAGTCAATACCGACAAATACAGTATGCGTCCCGTCTTGCCCACAGCAGTGAGGGAGCTGTGGCAGGCTCAGTGCTTTCCTCCCTCTTGTGAAAGACCTGGGGTGTTTTCAGCAGTGTGGGGAGCTTCGGGTCCCGATCGCCTCGGGTCCCAACAGCGCACGGTCTTGCTGCTGCACCAAGAGCATTGGAGGGGAGCGACTCCCAGCCCGGCGCCTTCCTCACCGCCAATTCACCCCTCCGTGCTCTGCCCTCTCGGCGTGCTGCAGGAGACAGGGGTTCAGGGTAAGAAGAAGAAAAGAAGAAGAAGAAGAAGAAGAAGAAAAAAAAATAGCATGTGAGATCATATAATTAAAGATGGTATCAGAATGTCTAATTAGGATGACTGAGAGAACTTGGCTGGGAGACGCAGCCAAGAGCTGAGTTAGTGTGTTTGCCAGTCCAAAGCTCCTTAACAGTAATTAATCCTTAAATGTCCAATTGTTCAGAGTTCAAGGAAACACCTCCTACTACTGTACTTTGTGTTCCTGTTAAGCAAGGAGACACAGCAGGGCGTGTGCCCTTATTCTGTAAGAGCGACACGCCTAGGGGTGTTGTTAGGAACTAGACCGAAGGTTGAGTATAATTATTAACTACCTAAGAGTTCCCAGCATTGCACAATTACCCAGGCCGCCTTGCAGCTGTGCACTCGCCCTGTTTGGGTTTTTCATTGTTGGTTTTTTTTTTTTTTTTTTTTTTTTTTTTTTTTTTTTTTTCTTCTTTCTTTTTAAAATAGAAATATGCTGAGCGGTGATATGTACAAATCCTACCGAAGTGTCATGTGCTCCCTTCCCAGTGTCCATTGTGCCACTGAGCTGGGATGCGTAGCGTGGGAGGGGAATGAGGGCAGCACATATACCTATATACATACTCTATATGTCTGTGCCCTTCACTGAAACTCAGTAGGCTTATTTACATCATTTGCAAATTTGACCCAGAGATTTTCCCTTTGTTTTGATGCTGTCAATGACTCTTGCATTAACATAAAAGCCTTGGCTGTTTACTCTGGGGGGTTTTCATTCTGTTTGCATTTTTGAGGCGAGTTGTGTTGGGTTTTTTCCCTTTGCTAATATTAAGCGAGGGGAGAACCTGGAGGAAAGAAACATAGGTTTGACACGGTAGGTGAACTGATCTGTTTGCCCTGCTCCAGGGCTTCTGCCGTTGTCCGGCCCTGCTCGAGGTGGTCACCGCGATGGCTGAGAAAGGCTGCTCAGGTGCGGGCAGCTGGCGCTGGCCACGGCAGGCAGCCGGCGTTGAGGGGCAGAGGCACCGCTGTTTGGTGCCTTCAGGAAAGCCCAACTCAGCAGCGGCATCACAGCTCGCTGGCAGACAGGAGGGGGGCGTTGTGTCATTTCCTCAGGTGCATCATCGTCTTTTAAGTCGTGTTTCTGTGTTTTTATCCTCTCTCGTCTTTTTTTAATTGACCCTTTCTGGTGGGCGTGGTGAGGACCCAGCTGGGAGCCGGCCGGCCAAAGTCGCTTCTGCAGGGGATCATTAACTCGGGCGTCAGCCAAGGCCGTTTAGTGTTTATAAAACGCAGACAATTAAACACAGTGGCAGCCCTGCAATGCTATAATTGGAAAGCAGACTGGGACGATGTCCACCGAGAGGGACCGGCTCCCCGGCAGCGAGGAGGGATGGGCGGGCAGGGCTGTGCTGTCCTGCCAGCCCAGCCAGACTCGGACCGGGCCACTCCGCGAAACGCCCAGCCGGGAGCGTCCCGGCCCTGCCGAGCCTACATGCTATGGATGTGAAAACAAAGGCTCGGGAGGGAAGCAGAGGGAAAAAGAAGGGACTTGCCCGAGGCCAGCTGACAGCCAGGAGCTGGCTGGGTGCCTGCCTGTCTCCGTGGGTGCAGACTGCACTGTGTCCCTACGGGTCCATGGCAGGGATAATAGCATTGCTTCTACAGGCATCTGTCAGGGCATGAAAGCCCTTCCCCTCCCATATGGGGAGGGTGAAGGGACTGGTGGTTGCCCCCTCGGGGTTTGGAAATAGCCACTAACTGAGCCCTGGGCTCCAGGCTGGCTTCAGGGTCACAGTCGGTGGGGAGTGGGGTGGTTGGTGCTGTTCCCAGATAATACAGTACTCCGGCAACCCAGGCTCCACCCTTAGCCAGTCTGGTACCGCAGCACCAAACGCCATTGGTGGTTGTTCCCCACCGGTGGCTGAGTGGCCACTGGGAGCTGCATCAGGCAGCTGTTGAACTCACTCTCCAAGCCTTCCGTGAGGTCTGGCAAGCGAGGAAGATGCTGAGTACTGGATTGGGATCACCACAGCCCGGCTCCAAGCTCTGCAACTGACTCACTGTTTCACCAAGAGCACATCACTTCACCTTTTTGTGACTCAGAATTTTCATCTATCAATTAGGGATTTATGAGGTTTAATTAAGGTCTGTGAAGCCCTTTGAGATCCTCACTTGAAAGATGCTGTGCAGGCATGAAGTGCTGTACGCAATGAAGAAAACAAGAGAAATTAAAAGCTCCAGACGAGAGAGAGGAGAGGGCAGGTTTCCCACTGCTTGGTCTCCCAATTACATCCCTTGTTAGGATGGCAACCTCACTTTAACCTGTGGACAAACGAACTTGTTCACCCCTTCTTGCAGCAGACAGGCAATGACGTGCAGCAGTGTCTTACTCATTGGTTAGCCTTCAGTCATCTTTCCAGAAGTATGAGCAAACAGGGAAAGGGGAAGGCAGCAAGGGCGGGTGAGGAGTATGAATTCCAGAGAAAAGGGAAGTATCAGAAAGCAGGCTAGGATGTGCAAGGGCCTTTATCACTGCTGTTGAGATCTAGCTCTGCATGGTAACAAACAGGAATAGATTTCATCTGTCCCTAGAGGTACGTGCCCTGGAGCAGGGAAGAGCTGATGAATTACAGCAGAGAGGAAGCAAGGGAGTCTTCTTATGCAAGGCATCTCCTTCAGTGTCAGAGAGGAGATAGATTCAAGGAGTTTGAGGGAAGTGTTTGAGCTTAGCTAAATGAAAAGTTGTTTTATCTATGTTGTTTTAAGGTAAAGGCCTTGTTTGCAGAAGCCATGGAACACACATACTGAAGCTTGTGCTTAAATGTAGGCATAAGCTTACGGCCTTTGCTGAATGGGTACATGCCCAAGTTTATGTAGGTGCTTGGTGGAAGCCAGGTCTAAGGGCTGGGAATCTAACAGCAGTGATATTAGCAGGACCTCGAAGGCCCCCCAGGAGCCGCAGAAAGCAGTAGCATGTGAACAGCTTTGCTGTACTGTTCATAGGGACTGGTTGACCTGGGGAAGGAATGGGCAAAAAGCAGGCTCCGTCTCCAGTCTTTATTTTCTCCTTTGCTTGCAGTACAAACAACCCTGTGGAAGCAGGCTCCAGTAGGTGTGGTCTGTGTATGCACTCGTGGGTGTGCCGCTTTGTTGTGTTAAAAGGACCATTCCTCACCTGAAAGCAAGTTCCCAGCTTGTCACTGACAGTCACATCAAAACTCATGACCCCTCCCATCCCCCACCTGCATATCTTCCCTCTTATGTAAGAAAAACAGAGAAGCCTGTTGAGATGAAACCCAAACTAGTCCTAGGTTTGGTGTCTGCCTTTGTTCCACACTGACCTGAGACCCCTCTGCCTATCTTTCTTCTGAGCTGCCAGGGAAAACAGATGCATGGTAATTGCTGCTGACTAGAACAGCCCCTGCCATCAGAGCAGCCATCCTCACTCTGCTCTTTCTCTCCCAGAAAAACCTCCCCTAGTCCATCCAGCTTTCCTTAAGGTTACTGAAGCTCTCTCTTGGGCTGGCTGGTCTGCTCTAACTCCATTTTTCTGAAACTGCTAGTGCCCCAAATTTGGCACAAAGCTTAGCGTTAGTGAGCACTGTTTTGGAGTAAAACAGAATAATGACTTTCTGTGGCATACTTATGACACTCCATTAATATATCCCAAAAGAAATGTTTTTTGTTGCAACTGTAGTATACTGTTGACTCATTATATGATCCACTCTAATTCCTCCAGATCCTTTTGTGTAGTACTGCTGCTTAACCAATTATTCTGAGTCATCCACTTGTGCACTTAATTTCTCCTTCCCAATCATAGTATTTTGCTGTTTGTATTGAATTTTATCCAGTTGATTCTGGGCAACTTTTGCAATTTATTGAGATCACTTGAAATAATAACGTGCAGATTAATTGTTCAGAAAATCCTATGGACAGGCCCATGCCTGCACCCATAGCTGGTTCCAGAGCCCAGCCTTTCCATCTTAAAAACAAAGACCTCTAGTACTTGATGGCATTCTTGCAATATTCTGCTGAAATGTCAGGATGAAGCCTGGCAGAGCTGTGAATTTTGGAAGGCTCTTTCAATGGAAACATGGGATAAGAGCATCTGTTCAGCTGGCAGTGGCTTTTGGTCTCTGATCATCTAGCGTTGGTTTGAATCACTGTTATTTTCTGTATTATTACCGGTCTTCAAAGCTTGTAGTCACTGACAATATGCAAGCTTGGAATTTGCTTCTGACTGTGGGGGAGGATGCGATGGTACACCTGGACAAACGCAGATCACATCAAGAATCCCCTGGCCTCCACTTCTCTTCCTAAGGGCTGGAAGTACAGCTCCAAAGCCATGACATTTCCCCCCCAGCTCTCCGCCAAAGGGTCAGGATACTCGTTGTGTTTAGGAGTGAAAATGTAGGAATTTGGTGTCCTCTCGTGGTAAGTGCGAGAGTTACAGCTGGCTAAAGCAGGCGTGACCCTCCACACGCACTTTGTCACTCTGGCCAGCTGGCCATGTGCTCCAGCCAGAGCACTGATACTCCTTTCAGCCCTGCACTGTAAATATTTCTAGTCCAGTCTGGCTTCCGTAGTTTCTGTATGCTCACCCCTCCTATTTATTTTCTGCCCATTTACCTGCTTCCCTCTCTGGAGTGCTGAGCTCTGTGTGACTTTGGGTTTAAGATTGACTTGGTGGTGTTTGCTTGTTGTCTTCCTGTGATTTCTTTGCCTCACAAAAGGAAATTTAGTTTCTGTAAGCACCTCTTCACAGTTACAGAAGGCTTCAGCTTCTTGCCCTTGCACGGTCCTTCAGTAAAGTAAGTGTGTCTGTGCCCGAAGACCTTTCAACCCACTTCTCTAAGCACTGAATCTGTTACCCACAGGCTTGCCTCAATGCAGCTCCACTCATCAGGTGAAAGAACTGGTGAGCAAGAAGACACAGAGCACCTGGACAGCCCATGCTTGGCTCTTTTAGCCACAAAACAGGTGAGAGCAGATCAGAGCATTGCACAGATGGTGAACACTATGATGGGAGGACACATTGTTTGCCACACCTTGTGTTGTGTGAGGTATGTGAAAG
Organism: Chaetops frenatus; assembly: GCA_013400775.1. NCBI lineage: Eukaryota > Metazoa > Chordata > Aves > Passeriformes > Picathartidae > Chaetops > Chaetops frenatus. Next base: position 113,856 of record VZTR01009692.1, read on the forward strand.
CAGCACACCAAGCCATATGCTCCTGGCTCCAGGAGCTTCTGCTGCTAATGGATGAAAACTGAGCAACTCCAAGGGCTGTGGAGTGTAAAAGTCTCCAAGAGTTTGGTGCAAATGCAGCCAGAAAAGTCAAAGTCTCATCCCTTATGAAGAAAAGCTGCCTTACCTCCTCTCCCTGTCTCAATCACTATGCTACCACTTGATAGTCTTCTCTTTTTCAAGAGCAGCACAAGTATTAATGATGCAAAAGGAATATAGCACATCTGGGGCTGGCTCACTGAGGTCAAAGGAATACATTTTTTGACACGTAAAGACAGGCTGAGAAATGAACTGCTGTGGGGGAGTCGGGTAAACAGAGGATTTTTGGGGTGTGCATAGATGGACTAGCAAGTCTGGGACACCATGGCACCTAGACAGGCTGACCCCACAGAGTCTGTAGGTTGCACCTTCATGTGGGAAGAGCTTCAGAGAGCCCAGGAGAGTCAGGAGCTTCCCACACTGGCTGCTGCAATTACAGCGCTGGCTGAAAACAGAGCCCCTTTGTGGTGTGAGTACAAACAGCCAAAAGCTGGCGCTGCTTTGGGAATTTTATAGCTTAATGGAAAAGAATGGGGGAAAGGGAATACTCGTGTTTTCATTTTACAGATGATCACAGCACTTTGAGACTTGTTCTTCAGTTCACAGCAGTGTTTATTTAGGTGCCTGATTTCCATGCAAATCTTTGAGAATTAGGTATTTTGCATGGGAGCATCAACGAACTCACCCAGAGACATGGGAAGGCAGCACGTATTTTCTGGTGCCTGCCATCAAAATGCCATTGCTGCCTATCAGAGGCAGGCAGACTGCTTCCCTTTTCTATCTGCCTTCCTGCCAGCACTGCTTTTTCAAGGCTGTGGTTGTGCTGGTGAACCCTCTCAAGTCTGTGGCTGTAAACAGGGCTCCCCAGAAATGAGCTTTATCTCCTGATTTGATAACCAAGGGGCCAACTGAGGGGACCACAGGAAGTATCTGCTCCCCAGCTTCTGGCTGCTTACAGACTCAAACAAATCCTCACAATACAGAAAAGTCAGTAATAGAGTCTTTAGCAGAGGATCTTTAAATCTTGGCTTCTGCTGTTCTGTGGCTGTTCAGAGTCCTCAGCAGCCTTGCAGCTATCATCAGGCTGCAGGGGCTCCTGCCCCCAGGGAACTGGGAGGTTCTCAGCCTAGGGCATGATCTGCAGCTTGCCTGTATCAAAGGCCCAAAAGCCTTTGATAGAATAGGCAGTGAGGAGCAGTTCCAGCTTTTGCTGCCAGGGGCACACCATGTTTTTGTAATAGGCAATGGGGATTGAGGGGCCTGTGGCAGATACACAGGCTGCAAGGGCAGGCTGGGCACCACCAGCCTCCCAGCAGCACCCCGCAGTCTGTGGAGACGGACTTTATGCTGTACTTTGGTGCCAGCCACAGATGAGTGGCTAAAGGGCTTGTGCCCTCAGCAAGTAATCAAACAATCTGTGTGGGAGGTTGTGCCCTCCTTCAGGCACAAGGAAGAAATTTCGAGTTTCATTCACTTATTAACATTGCATCAGAATTTTTGTTGTTATGTTGCTGCCTTCAGCTACTGGTAGGTGCTTGCAGGAGAGCACTGTTTCATAGCTCATCCAAACATGGGTATAATTGCTTATTCACATACTCACTGCCACAGCTTAGGTCTCTGTAGCAGTTATGCAGATCTAACTATGAAAGTCAAGAATCCAACCGTGTGTGGAGCTTAGAAAAAGGTATGGAAGTGTATTTGAGGCCTTGCGCTTGCATTTGTTTTTACCAAGATTTCTTTTTCAAAGCCATTTTAGAAACAATTTCTGTCCTCCTCGCCTGCAACTCCAAAAGCCTAGGCTTTATTAAGGAGTGCACTAAGTACTACCAGCTCTTTTGCCCACTCTCCGGAATCTGACCGTGTGCAGAGCGGTGCTTTCAGTTCCGCATGAGGGTTTGTGTTCTTCTCCTTGCAGGGTTGGCGCTGCCTCCATCCAGCAGGTGGTAGCAGCCTCCTTCAGGCTGCGCAGCTAAGCTCTGCTGCCTGCTGCCGCACAGCTGCTGCACGATGATTCATGTCCCTGGCTGCCCTTGGCCTCACTTGATCTCCTCACCCTACACTGCATTTCTGAACTCCCCTGTGGAGGAAGATCTTCTGTTTAGATCCAGAGCGTGCACTAAATTTACCAGCAGTGTGAATCACAGCAAGGGGAGGCAACGGCACAACGTCACAAGGACACGTGGCTTGTCTGGCTGTTGTATATGATCTGTTCCTAATGTTTTTGTAGCACTGTCGTGTCCTACCCATCACAGATGGGTGCCTCATAGGTGGAGCAATTCAGGGATATGCTTCCTAAATACAAAATTCAAGATCTAATGCCTTGTCAAGGCAGTAAGATTAGCTGAAGCAGTGACAGGTCACAGACAGGCTCTTTCTGCAAATTAAATGGAAACTCAGTCTGCTTTTTATTTCCACAAAAAGTCCTCCTGCTATGCCAGTGTAATGTGATAGTTTTGTCGATGCAATTACATTATTCACTGATATGTGGCCTCTGGTTATTAGCAATTGAGCAAGCTGCCTCCCTAACTTACTCAGTACAAGTACAAACATCTTGGGTTTAATTATGAGTGGTTGAGTGCTGTGGAGTTTTTTATCTGTTTGTTTTTATTGTTGGGGTTTTTCTTCTTCTATATATGCATCCATACCTTCATGACTTGTCTTTTAAAAGAGTGATCCTATAGGTGGACCAAAACCTAGATAGGTTTAAAGAGCTTTTGGGTTTTAGTATTCTGTATGAGTAGAAGAAATGCAGAAAAAAGCTCTGTTTAACAGAGAAGGTATGGAAAAACTTGAAGACAAGCTAAAAAAAAAAATCCCATGGCTTTCCCAGCTGTAGCTCCCATACCCATATGAAAGGTGAAGTTTTAGGTATATTATAAGCCACCTAAAAATGTAGCAATGAACCACAGGGTTTGGCTAATATGCTTTAGCACCTGTGTTTGAGTATCTGTTTGGGTGTTGCTGGCTTTAAAAAGGTAAGTGGGACTTGGCTTTTGTTTTTGTGGTGTTTTGCACTGTTGAGTGCAGACCTGTGAAACAGGTCCTTTACTTGAGAACATGCCAAGGCACAAAACTTCTGCTCTTCACCACCAAATCTCACACAAAGCTCTTCTGTTCCAGTTGTCTTATGCTTGCTCTCCATCCAGGGCAAGCAACAAGAAAAGTCACACAATTCAGGCAGGGTTAACTGCCAGGTCCAGCTAGCTCCTTGTCCCACCTGAGCAGCAGCAGGCACCTTAGGGAAGACACCAGGTGTTCTGTGCTGGTCATTGGGTAATCAGCTACATGGCTGCAGTTCCCTGGGGTATTCCTAAGTACCATCAGCTGAGGGGTGGTTTATGGTCTGGAGCTCTTCTTGCCTTCTGTAGCTGCATCTGGCTTTGCTCTTGCAGTAATGCAAAAGCTTTAATTTGTCTGTGACACCTGCTACATCTAATAGAAAATTCTCCCTTTTCCTTTTTGCAAACTTTTTTGATCTCTACTGCCACTTGTTATTTGCTATTCAGTCTAGGAGCTATTTTGATGCTTTGGTGGTGGGAAGGAGTGTTTACAAGAGATTTACAAGCCTTGAAGTTAATGCTGTTTTGCTTCTGGAGCATGTCACAGTGTTTAAAGGCTAAACTTACTCTTGGATCTGTGGTTTATGGCAAATGAATGAATTAATTCTGCCTTCCTTTTCATGTTTTGCTTGGTGTACAATGAGGAAGAGACTTTCTGGGATTTTAAACATTTCCAGCTCTTCAAGAAGTCTGCTTCTCAGTCTTTTGAGCTTTCCCTTGAGGAGTGAAGCAGCCATAAACCCTTGTATGTAATGACAAAACCCACCAAAGGTAGCTCCCATCCATGCTGAGACTGTGCAACGCCACCTCGACTGAGGGGTGATGATGGGCCTGATCAGCCTCACCTGAACCTCCCTCGTTCTGACCAGGTGCTTGGGAGTTCCACTGCAGCTCAGCACAGGCACAGCTTGCTGCTGTGGGGCTGTGCCCTGACAGTGAGAAAGACTTTAACTCTTCATTACCTTCCTGGTCAAAGGAGTTTGGGTGTCAAACTGTGTTTTAGGTGTGGGACCCCAAGCAGAATGAGCTCATCCCTCTCAGGCTTGAAGATGCTGCTGTGTCTGAGGTGAGAAGCCCCTTCTGCTGGTATTTTTTTGCTGAGTTGAGGGTGGAGACTCAGGGGCTGGAGGAATGCTTCCCCCGGTCTATGCACATTCCTCCTTGCATGTTGCTCTGAACAATAGCTGTTCATGTTCAGAATTAATAGAGCATTCCTGATTTCTGAAAAGTGAAATGAGCAGGAGATCTACCTCCAACATGTTCCTTCAAAGAGTGGCAAATTTCTGCCATGAAACAACAGAAAGCCAAAATAAACAAAAACCCCCTTGAAGGATGGCTTAGACTGCCTGAGTTGGGTGTGTTAGAGGCTTATTTAAGCATTTAAAGCTCTTTACTTAAGCAGACTCCCATTATCCATGTAGGAGCTCTCCCTGGGTGTCAGTGGGCTCAGGAGAGGCCGAAGGTCACTCTGCTGTGTTGTGTGAGGACAGCAGGCTGCTTTTCAGAGGTTTGACCCTGACACTGTGATTGAGGCACAGTGGTAGTCTCACTGGGGAGTGTTGGATCACAGCCTAGCTGGCATTTCTGCACGCTCCTTGGCTCTGCAGAAGTGACCGTGCTACTGTAGGAGTGTCACAGCACAGTGTCACAGCAAGGGGTCTGGGGACCTGTGCAGTGTGAGGGCAGAGTTACTGATCCTGCTCGTCTGGCACTGCTCTGTCTTGGCAAATACTGGTGAGGAAACCCAGTGAAGGAAAATCTGCCAGAAGAGGAACTGCTGAAAGGGAAACAGGCACAGCATGAGTCTGGTTGAAGGTGAGGAAGGAGCACAGGTAGGGAAGGAGACAAAAGGAAGAACACAACCTTCCTCTTTGGATGGGTGTGGGCTGCTACATAGGGTTCAGTTGTCCTTGTTGCCTCAGGAGCAGAGGCTCCTTCCCTGCCTGGCAGAGGGAGGCTAATGCCAAACTAATGTGTTATGTATTGCCTGGAAGAGCCTTGACCCTGCTGGAAGCTGAGTCATGTGATCTTGGTCCTTAGATTTGCTGAGAAGTCCCCTGAAAAATGGCCAGCTCTCTCTGAACAAGTGAGAGAAGCTGTGCCCCTTCTTTGACCCTTGGATGGGCAATGAAATGAGATATCATCGTCACTTTGCTTTCCAAAGGTAGAAGCTAATAAGTTTTATGGCTGCTGAGTTATCAACTTTTAATATATAAAGGAGAAAAAGGAAGAGAATTTTTTTCTCCTCAGCCTTAAGATCTAACACACAGCACTCCAGGATTATCAATTCATAGAGGTGGTTACCATGAAGCTGTTGTCAGGTGTGCTGTTCCTTTGGTTGCTCTCCTCAGAAGGTAAGTTTTGGAAGGCCCTTTGAAAATTTGCATTGCACAGTAGTTGGGAACCTCTATTTTTAGTTGTTGCAAGGTGGGTGTCCTGTAGCAGGAGTTTTAGAAGCAGGATGAAGAAAATCTGTGAGTAAAACTGTGATCTTAAATGCAGTTTTGGGTATATTTGATCATTTTTTGATGAAGATGTATGCACTGGTTTGCACTGTTCTGGGGAGAGAAACATCACCAAATAATTAGACTACCAGTGAGATCTGTGCCAAAATGGTGCAGAAATTCAAGCAAAGAACAGAGATTTTCTCTGACTTCATAACTATGATCATCTTCTTTTCAGTGCTAGAAGATTATGTGAATGGTTAGTCAGCATCCTGGCATTCAAGGATCATTCAAGTTCAGATTTCTATAATATTCAGGGGAAGGGGGAGCCCTTGTTCCCTGTACTGGGTCTCTAAAGTCCATGTTTGGTGCCAGTGACAGTTTTGTAGGTGCTCAAGACTGAAACTGCTGTGTATGTTTTGGCTGTACTGGCTCTGTGCTTCAGGTCTCTGCCTGTAAGAAAATAATGATAACTAGTAAATAGTGCTTTACCTTAGCAGTAGGCTCTGATGATCACTATCTTCAGAGGGTCATAAGGTGCTCTGATAAACAATAAACCGTTAGGAGGTTTTGGTTCCTGAAGTAATCAGAAGAAATTATCAATCTGAGCTTTTTAATTTAGGGAAAAAATATGCATGGTGGCTGCAGGTCCTCTGAAAACTTTATCCAGGAAGAAAGGTGTTGATTGATATCAGCCTATGAAAATTGTTTGTTGAAACAGATTAACTATAAGAGCAAGGGTGGAAGGAGATAGAATCTTTCTCCCAAATTTTGGGATAATTGTCTGAAAAATACTTCCTTTTTATGTGAAAAAAATTGAAAATACAGGTTGCAATTATTCAATGGTAGAGCAAGAGAGTAACTATAATACTGGGAGTAGCAGGAGTTTAAAAAGTCATCCTGTGGAAAGTGTAAATCCAAAACAAAGAAAACTGAAGAGGTCAAAATGGCCAAGCCAAAAAATAATCTGAAGAGAAACAATGAATCACTGTTGAAGGAATGAAAACCAATAAATCATTTTTCAAATTCTTCTGAAACATGGAGTCTGTAGGACTGACTGATGTATAAAAGAAGGCTGAAGCCTGACAAATTCTTTTTTTCTTTGGTGTCCTTGCATATCAACTTCAAAAAGGCCTCGCACTCCACGCCTTTTAGCACAGGGGACAAGAGGAGCAAGCTGATGACAAATATAAAAGAACAGCCAGGATTAGATGGTATCCACCCAAGGGAGTGAGCCAAGCAGAAATATGAACATGTCCATTTTATTAACTGTGATGCTCATATTGATCTGTGTTGGGATGTGGGCTCTACATGTGTTCAGAAGTGATCTGGATAAGAGTGCTTTCTAACTTGCTGATGCAAAGCTATTCAGGATGTTCAGAATGAAAATTTAGACTAAGTTTTCCCCTTATATGCTACTCTTATCTATGTGTATGCTATGGTGAACTCTAAATAGATACTGCTTGACCCTAGAAGACAACTGTCTGAAGACATCAGTGCTAGTGATAGTCAGAGAGAAATTATGTCAGGAGTTAGCAAGAGAACAGCGTACAAACCATGTTGCTGCTGCTGTGTTCAGGGCCATGATTCACCTGCATCTTGACAGTCATCTGGATTTTTCATCTCAACAAAGATGTTGTAAAGCCTGGGAGGAAGATAAAGGAGGAGAGTGGTCAGGCTTACGAAACAACTCCAACATGAGATCAAAGAAACTGACTCTTCAGCCTGGAAAAGAAGGGATAGGTATATGATAATGACACACAGGCACATGCAAAATGGCAAATTTTGCAGGAATAAGGAAATGACTACTCTTTACAAGAGCAACAAGGAAACAATCCGGTTATTATCAAATGAGAAGTACTTTTTTCAACATGCAAATAAATGATGATGCCCCTTTTGCCACAGGACTTGGGGGAAGCCATAAGTGTGAAAGTATTAGAAAAACAAATAGGTAAATCCATGGAAGAAAGATGTCAGGGAGTTCTTCAATATTCAGTAATATTGAAGAATATTGCTTGCTCAGGGAGCACAATAGTACAGATAGTTGGGAGGACGGAACATGGAAATGTAACTGCATTTTCCTTACTCTGCCTAAGCATTTGCATCCAGATACTGTCAGAGGCAAAATCCCAGACTAGATAGACTTTCATTTTGACACATTTAAACTGTTCCTCCAACTCCCTGAATCCTGGAAACAGGGATTGGATCCTCTTTCTTTTTCAGTGTAACCTAAGGAACTATTCTCAAATATAGTTGAAATTACTGTTAAAATTCTCAGATACTGAGTTTCTGCAGTAGATTTGTGTGATGCAGACAAGTCCCTCATTGCTTGTGCCTCCAGGAACCCAAACAGAATTGGGGTTCTGATTATTGCCCTGAGCAAAGCATCATCAAAAACCACAGGTTGAACAGGCAGAAATTTTAAAAATATGTCACACAACAGCTGGGAAACCATCTCAACCTTCTACAGGGTCCTGTAAAAATAAGACAAATTTGCACATAGCTCATGGCTGAACCCCAAGTAGGGGGAAAAGCCACGTATGGAAGTTGCTGCCAGCTATTGAATATGGTCATGTAGTGTGGCACAGGTGACAGGCTGAGGTGGTCACGGGGAGCAGTAGTGGCTTTGTGTCAGCACAGTGACCTTTGTGCCCAGGTACCCATGTCCCCAAGGCTGGCCAGAGCCCCCAGCCCATGCCAGGCACATCTCCTTGCAGCATGAGCACCACTGGCTGCCCTGCACCCCAGGATGGCTCACCTGCTGCACTGAGCCGGCTCAGCTCTTACTCTCTCACTGACGTGGAAAGAAAGGTGTACAAGCCAGAAGTACTCAGCAGGGCTAAATATTCCAAAAATAGCTCCTGACTGTTAAAGGACAATTATTCTAGTTGTTTAAAAGACTTGCTGGATGCTGGTGGCTTCAGTGGGGCAAGCAAGAACAGCTGAGAGCATGCTTTGAAGTTCAGCTGGCCTAGGCTTTGTGGCTATCTTTGTGGAAATTTTAGAATAAACTAAAATCTATTTGTATAAATCCAAGTGTATGCTCAAGGAACGTGAATAATGTTTACTGAAACAGCTACAGGACTGACTCCTGGCTCCACAGGCTATTTTGTCTGCCAACACTCTACGAAGGGAAGAAATTGCAGCTGTTTCTGTATCACTATGGCAAACTCACAACAGTATCATGCTGCTCCCTGACTGTGGAAGATGTTGATTAATGTGAATTGCTCCTTTCTAAGGAGTTTCACCTTGTACATCTTCAAATTACTCTAAATTTGGACAGAATAAGACTACAGCAGTATATGAAATGTGCTGAAGAGGAAAACAGGTAGAGAAGGCTTGTGGAGAATGGGGTTGTTTGAGGGAATCCACAAGAAGCCCACCACCTGTTCCTATAAATTCATTGCATTCCACTAATTTCAACAGATCTCAGCTACTTATAATAATTAAAAGCTTGTATAGCAAAACCAAAGAAAATATGTTTGGTTGTTGGCATGAACCTCATCTTTGGAAAGTAGGGCAGATGAGAAGGGTGCCTCCTCTCAGGATTCAGTGCTTTTAGGTACATTAAGTCTTATGAAGTCTTTTTCTAAGGTTAAAAAAAATATAGCATAACCCTTTCTTTGATGTTTTTAAGGTAATGCAGATGATCTGGAAGAATATATGGAACTAGAGGTAAAGTATAAGTACAGCTTTCTTTTTATTCCTCTCTTCAATACCTATCATTACCTATCAAGCTGTTGCTTCCTCTGAGTCAGGCAGAAGAAGAAAGAATACAGCTTGTTGCTGTAAACTGCTTCTGCAAAGAAGAAATGCAGAGCCAGTGAGTTGGCAATGTGATAGTGCAGCTGCAAGATTACAGAACATAATCAGGAAATGAGGTTTTCTCCCAGCAGTGTTTGTTGTTAGGTTGCATATCCTGTACGCAGGTCGTTTGCGGTTAGCACTTGTTCCTAGATGCTCTCTTGCTCTTCTAGAAACACAGGTTTAAACTCTTCTTTGCCTTAGAACAGTGCAAAGTGTCTGCACCAATAAAGTCCTCCAGGTGGGCACTAGGGAGTGTGTGGGGACCGTGGTGGCCGTTGCCACTATACAGATTTCACCTTTAGGTGCTGGTGATGGTCAGCCAGCCACTCCTGGTCGTTGTCATGAGGGAACCCCTTGCCTAGTCACCCTGGGGCAGGGAGCTGCCTTTCATGTCTCTTTGCAGCACTTGATGTTGGGCTGTACTTACTGAAAGGATGTAGAGGGGCATTAAAAAATGTTCCTACTGGTACTGAACTGTCTCTCATGCTGAGTGAATAACATCCCTCACATCCTTGCCTTCTCTGATCACCTGGGCAGGTGTTGTTAAGGAGCCAGAATTGGTTCATTCTGCCTTTCCTGTTGCATGTTGGAGATGGAACATTTTGTTGTGTCAGTTGGATGCCCCTTGGCACACAGCAATGCCTGCAGTAGCTGTCCTTACAACCTCTTCCAGATAAGGCAGTCACTGCAGCAATGGATGTGACAGGATATGTTCAGCACATTTCATTGTTTGCTCAGGCCCAGTGCTGTGGCAATCAGTAAGAAAACTGAACAGAAAAGTGTCAAGTTCTAGAAGAGTTAATTGAAAATGCAGTAGTCCAGATCTGTGTTCCCATGTATTTCTAACTGAGGTGTAATTGTTCTTTGAAATTGTTTACATGAGTGAAATCTTGGTTCTGTGTGAGAATGGAGCCCGTAGGACCCCTCATTCCACAAATTTCCTTGTTAGATCTAAGCAATTAACCATATTTATTTGTTTCTGTCAAAGGTTCTAAGAAGCTTGCAGTTTTCCTGTGGGCAGGTGATGTTCCCTGAGATTCCTTCGTCTTCAGGTTTGTGTTTGATATTGTCTCTGCAGAGGCTTTCCCTCCCAAAATTATTTGAGAATGGGCTAGGGCAGAAATCAGCTGTTTGCAGGGGTGCATATATATGGGGTTGACTGAAGTGGAGCTAGGCTCTATAAACTCCTTAGGTTTTTGTTCCACTTATGATTACTTTTCTACCTTTGTTTCTTCAGCTGGTAATTGGGGATGCCACTATTACTTCAGTTATTCCCAGCAGTTTTGGTTTTTTTTGATCTTTTCTTGCTTGATGGTTGAGCATTTCACGGCCTCTAAACACCCGAAGTGTTTACTGAACAGCTGAGTAGGTTTCTCATCCTTTCTCACTAGTTTAAAACCTCCAATCCAAGTGATCAGTATAGACTTATTACATTTTAACCAACTTTGTTATCTTGTAATATAGTGGTGAATGTAACTTCCTTTTAGGGTTACTGTTTCGGGGTTTTTTGTAACCTGGAGCCTTTTGCTTTTCTGCAGTTCATGCTCTAAGGCCAGCTGACATTAAAGCAGTCACTGCAATAGGAAGTTTGCAAAGAGTAAGTACAAGTGGCAGATGTGCTGAATGTGACCCATTTCCTCCACTGTGATGATGAAGTCAGCTGATGATGTAGTTTGGGGTCTCAACGTGTTCAGGACTTCAGTCTTTCCACAGGCATCAAAGACTTTTTTGTGAAAAAATGACTGGAAATACCTGCTGTTCAGTGTTCCAGTATACCCTGACTCTAAAAATAGCCAGCTGACTTTGTGCAGGAGGAAATGTGATCGCAGTGGCCGTGCAGACAACTGTGATATTTGATTAGAGTGCATGGATTTTCCTAACAATGAGCATAACAAATTGAATAACTGGAAGAAGATGCTGGGAAAATTCAAACTGGAACAAATACAAATTATTGAGAAATGCAGTAGATTTTCCACCTTGTCAAGTGTTTTCTGTAGAAAATGGTTTCCTACCTAAAAGGCAGAAGGTGTACAAGAATCACAAAGGTGTGTTTCTGATGTATAGATCAGTGGGTAAAGTTCTTCTGCCTGTAATAATATAGTCAAAATTGGGTGATCTTTATTTATCTTAACAGTTGGAAGTGGGTATCTGAATTAGTTTTGAGGCTCAATTAAAAGTATTTAACCACAATTCTCAAGCTTTGAGGGACTGTAGAAATGCCTGTAGAGCAAAAATTGATAGCCATTGGAGGGGCTGCAACTGTGAAAAATGGGGGAGAGTCTCCCTTATTACAAAACAGCTTTCAAATTTGAGATGATATCCATCAATACATCATAATTTTCCTTTAGAAAATCAGCACTTCTGGACTTCTTGTGAGTACCTCTCTCTTTTGAAAAAATTGATTGTCCTGAATGCAAAGGTGCTTCACCCATATCAGATGCATGGCCCTTTGGAGCAAGTGTTCTTTGTGCTGGTGTATTTGTTGCTTGTGGGGGTGTCATGGAAAAACATCTAAATGATCTTCTTTTAAGGAATGTTTGTTTTCCTAGAGTAAACATCTCTCACTGTCTCCTCTTCAAACTCCCTGAAATCAATGAAATTCCTCTACTGATGTCATTTCTTTTTTAACAGACACCCTTCTGTCTGAGTTTCATCTACGTAAATTATCTAAATTACTTCCAGTCATCTCCCTTGTTGAAAAGGACTAGGAGTAGATCCAGAGAAATTTGGTCTAGAACAGCATCTCATTTTATGGAATTTGATTTCAACTAATTGAATTCTATTTTAAGCTGTATGTAAAAAAAATCATTAGTGAAATCAGTAACTAAGAAAGGATTACCAGACTATGAAAATGCACTGTAATATGGAAAATAACTTAAATCCATGAGTGATTACAACACAATGGAGAAGAGTATGTAGAAAACAATACTGTCTCTAACAGGAGTAGAATATGGTAGGGGAACAGCATATGTAGGTCTAGTTTATACTTTGTTTAATATTATTCTTATTGCTTCTTTGTTCACAGACTCCAAGATCTGGTGAGGATTTACTCCAAAGGTAACAATTAATAGTTAGCTTTTATAAGTTTTGTTATCCTGATCTCTATAGTATCACAGTGCAGGAATTAGGCCCAAGCAATTTTTTTTTACTGTTTTATAGAAAGGAGGAGAAAGCCTATGTAAAGTAGAAAGGATTTTGAGACACTGAAAATTTCCCTGTCCTTTGGTAACACAAATTTTTTTGTACTTATGCAGGATATAGAATTACCTTAGGGTTGCAATACCCTTGAGTAAGAGTCATTGTTGCATGATAAATCCTAGGCAGTAAATATCATAATTCACTACTTAGAGATTAAAAAGCAGGGATTTATCAGAGCTAAGAAAGAACCCGGTAGTGGTAGGCCAGATACCCTGTCCTCTGCTTGGCTGATTCCCAGTGCTTCATGGACAAGCTTTACCCCTTTTCCTTCTTCCATGCCCCCTTAGCAGATCTCAATCAGTGAGTGAACCTATGGCTCAACCTTGTAGCTGCAAGTCTGTACAGATCTTTTTGAGTCATAGCATTCCAGATGAGGATTTAGCACTGCACAGATAAACTTTAAAAGACTAAGTTTTTTTAATGGTTGCATAAATTTCTGCATCCACTTGTATGTGGGTATACACGGAGAGTGCCCTGCATCACTTACACCTATGCATAAGCAAGCACAAGTGCTGCAACAGGCAGAGGGTACAGAGACACAAAAAATTGAGATTTGAGATGATGTTCTTACTCAGCAGTAGCTGATGACATGACAGTTTTGGGGAAAGAAAGGCCCCATTCTTACTAGCAGCAGCTGCCATGAATTTCAATCTGAGATGCAGCATAACTCATAAGAAATTGAGGCTGTGCTGTAATATAATTTTTCTTTGAGAAATGGAATAACAGGAACTTCCTGTTTTCTCTTCCCTTTCTACAGCAGAGGAAAGAACTTCCTTGGAGTAAGCATGGAAACTTTAGCAGGTGCGTCTTGCCATCACACTAAAACTTCAGCAAATTAATTTAACAGCTTGCTGGCAGGAGCTCCAGGGCTCTGCTGGGCTGCAGAGCAGGTGCAGCACAGGCACGCTGCAGGGGTGTAAGGGAGGCCTGAGGGATGGTGTACCTGGGGACATGAGTACAGCCAGCTTGGGTTATCTGTGATGGCTTTAAAGAGACTGTCTGGGTAGACAAACAGCAGTGAAGAAGGGGTGTGATAGACTGCTGCAAGATTCTTAAATGCCCAACAGGGTTTTTTGGCCCCTTTTTTCTACCCAGTACTCTGCTGGTGTGTGCCTGTGGCCCATGCTGGCCCCAGTGAAATCTTGTGTGGATTTGTCTGTCCAGAATTGCCATGTGCTTAGGATTTACACTGGGGCTGCCACAGATGCGCCACATCTGTGAATTTGTTGTATATTGGCTTTACTTATTTAAAGGGTATTGCAAGTAAAACTTCCATGCCCACTGCAATGCTAAGTAATGTATAGCTGCAGGGTCCTGCTCTCCAAATCATCTTCCCTTAACTCCTTGGTGTCACGTCCATTTTCCTGTAAAAGGGGTTTAAAACATGGCAACTTCTTGGTGGTTCATGAGTCTCCCTGGGCAGCCTTTCCCAGTAGCTTCATTTCTACAGATGTCTCTGTTTAAGCCCACCTACAATACTTGTGGCTGACATGAGATGGGCATGGAAGCTTTCGACCTGAGTCTATAGGCAAACTCAGACATCAAGCCTTCACTTCAGAAGGTGAGGAACACAGCCAAGCAGAACCGCCGCAGAGGGGCTTAGGCATACCTGTCATGCTTGCCAAGAAGTCCTCAGACTTTACATACTCTGGCTGTTTTAGTTCCATTGTGTTTAATGAACCAGCAGAGCAGCAGTCTGTTGGATGCAGGAATCTCCTAACCTGGGTGTGTCATTCAGCTCTCATTAGCACCTTCAACCCCTCGGTCCTACATCTGTCCCCTCTGCCTGGCACAGCAGGAGACACGCCAGACAGTCAGGCCAGGTGAGTCTGAGGGGCTTTTGGCTGGGCAGCTGGTGGGCAGCTGGCAAGGGGGAGGGTGGAAATCTTTGATGCTGCAGCACTTCGCTGGGCACAGAATATGCTCAGTGCTGCCATTGTGGCTCAACTGGCACCTCTAAGAATCAGGAGGAACAAAGCCTCGCTTTGGGGTCTGGAGCACCTGAGTTAACATCAGGTCTCTTTATAGCTGCAAAACAAATTTTTTTTGGCTCAAATAGAAATTGAGGTGTGCCTACTGAGCTCCTGTTTTCATCTAAGTGCACATGGCTGAAAGTCAGATAGCTGAATATGAACTAATCACCCAAAGCTCTCTGGGTAGCACAGTCAATTGTCTAATCTCAACACATTTAGAGAGAAAAGATTAATCCAACCTGAATCCTCAAACATTGTTGAAACCAAAGCTTTAACCTTACTGATGCCTTCATAATTTCTTTCTTCCTTTCTGCTTTTCAGAGACCTCCTGCATCAAGCTGAAGAAATAGTGGAGCTCATGAAAGAGAATCAGGTTTGTTTAAAGCACAGGGCAATTCAGAAAGCATGGTGTTGAAGCAGAAAAAGGCAGAAAAGTGGTTTAATACTTTCGACAGCACTCAGAAATCTTTTCAAAACAGAAAATGCCATTTCTTCAGGTTAACGGACTTCAGTCTTTCTGTTGTAAATAAGAATAAATTCTGTGCCTTTCAAGTGCAGAGTTTTGTTCTGAAAGTATCCCACCTTTTTTACTTTTGTCAAAGCAGCTGAAGAGCTTGGTAGGGAAGCCAATATGTTTACTTTCTCTTGGCTAAAGATGTGAGACTTCTGCTAGCTACATTCTGTAACTGTGCCAGTGTTTCTGAGAAGCCAACCCAAAATAATAAGTCTCAGTGTTTGTCTCTTCAGTTCCTTTTTGGTATTTTAGGAACATATTTTCAAAAAGGACAATAAAGACCTAGATATGCTTTGGCTGATGCTGGTCAGAGCTTGAATTATCGCTCATGGCTGAGTGGTTTTTAGGTTCCTTCCTGGAATTTTAAGCATTAATTTCTCCTTTATTCTTAACCATGAGGCATGTTATTTTGAAAAAGTCTTGAAATAATGGGAAAATGTAATTGCCAAGGCAATTCTGCTGTTGCCTCTTTGCTCTGCGGGGATTTAGCATGCATGTTTGTGTAACTGTGTAGTTCTAACCAAGGCTCTTCAGGATTGTTGAGCATTGCCTAATAAACATAACACAGCTGAGCAGGGCTCTGGCTCTCAGATTTTTTAATTCCAGCCTTTGTCCCACTAGTGTGACCCCTTCTCAGCAGTTCATGTACAATAATCC
Source organism: Chaetops frenatus (assembly GCA_013400775.1). Taxonomy (NCBI): domain Eukaryota; kingdom Metazoa; phylum Chordata; class Aves; order Passeriformes; family Picathartidae; genus Chaetops; species Chaetops frenatus. The sequence continues at coordinate 129,583 of VZTR01009692.1, forward strand.
TCTTGGCAAGCTGCAGCAGTGATGGAAAGAGGCAACATCAATTTCTGTGCTAAGCTGTCCATGCCTATCATTTCCAGCAGCGTCTCCTACGGCAGCAGCAATTTCAGGCTCTATCCTGAGCTTTTTGTAGGTGTGTGTTCAGCTTTAATTGCAGCACTTGATGCCTAACCATCCATTTGCTGTCTCCTCCAGGAAAAAGCTGGTTAGTTTGTCAAATGGAAGGGATCAAGATGGCCAAGGTTGGGCCATGGTCTACTGCTTGGTCTCGCTGGTTTTGAAGCCATAGCAAATTGTGTGTGAGAAAGGAAAATAGCAAACAGATCACCTATCATCCTATTCCTTTATTTTTTTCCTCCCAGATGATGGACTTCCAAAATGACTGGAAACTGATCACAGTGTTTTTCAGTGCTGAAATCCCATGTTCCTCCTATGCTTCCACACAACTGGTAAGCACTTTGTGGGGTGGTTTAGCAGTCAAGGCAGATAGTTAAGACACTTTCCCATACTCTGTTCTCTGCCACAGTGACCCAAAGGAGGAGTTAGGTCTGGGATGTTGGGATGCCTCTATCCAGTGATGTAAGCTCCTGGCACATTATGTGTTTTGTATTTATAAACATCTATACTTAATTTGCCATCCCTAGTCTGAGATGTCTCAATAGAACCACTGTTTTCCACCTTCAAGTGTAAAGATACTTTTCTTCCCTATCTTTGCCTTTTTTTTTTTCAATATGTGTCAAGCTGTCTATTGATAGGTAGTTAAATTACAAGGCTAATTCCCATGTTATTTACTTGTTGCTGGCTAAGGCTGAATTTAGAATAGAGTAGTTCTTAATAAACCTTCAGTAAACAGCTCAGTATGCAGGGTTTGTGACATTTAGGAAATGGATACCTTTTTTCTACTAGTTTTGATGGCCTTTCTTATCTCATTTACAGAAGGACTGCATATCAGAAAACCTGGAAAAACTTCGAGCCGTCTTGGAATTTTTGTATAATGAGGTAAGATGTATTCATCAACCCTGAAAAGCTGAATCCTCTGTGTATTTTTCCAGTCTCCCCTACTAGACTAGGGCTTGTACTACTCTTCACATGGTTTGGAACACCACTCTTACTGACTTCAACCCACTGACTCTGTTTGTTTTCACTAAGTGTTTTAGTCCTGCTTTTAAAAAGCTGACGCACGCAAACAGAAAGGATGGATGGGTAACTGCTCTGTTTTGCTACACGAGCTAATGTGCCACTCAGTCTTTGGGTTTTTTTTAAACTGATTTCTGTGAAAATTGGAGTACATCTGTCTAGGTCTGAAAGTTATGTTTAACAGGGCTGTTGGTGAAAGTAACTGATACCTAACACATAGGTGTGGAACACCTAGGTAATGTACAGGCTGCTAGCTACCTGGAGATGACTTTTGCAGACCAGGGAAAACCTTCATTAAAATACATATAATAGATCTTTTTTCCTATTTTGTGTTCATTTTAAAAGCTCAGCCTTTCTAAAGGTTTTCTAGCTGGCTGAGGTAAGAATTATCTTCTTATCTAGGATGGTTTCTGGGAAGTGTTCTGTGCTGTGTCCTGGTCTACTAATGAATAGTAGACTAGATGAGGGCAGATTACTACTAAAGCAGACCATAAACTGTTTAACTGAATTATTTCAATGGCATCTTCCAGTAATTTTGTTTTGCTGCATCGAAGGCCTACAGCACATTCTAAACCTGCTACAGTTTGGTTGCCTTAGGCCACAACCACTCATTTTTCTCCAACTGACTTAGATAAAAGTTGTGTATGGGGGAAGTTCCACCCACACATTCTCTTCAGATTCTCTCCACTATTATTTCCAGAATCTGTTTGTGTGCACTTGTAAAAGTGAAATATCATTATGTAAATGAAAAGCTGCTTTCTGCATGGGGGAGAGGTGTGGTGGGTTGCAGGAGTGCTTGTGCTGTTATACAGGATGTTTTGTCCCCAGCTTTGCATTGCTATGTTGCCACAAAAATGGTAGTCCCAACTTCATTTGAGTTCAGTTTAGTTGGCTGGTGGCCATTTTCATTATGTAAAATGAATTGCTGCATCTCAGTGAAAAAATCTTGGTCACAAGTACTTCATAAATGCTGATCCTAGATAGCAGGCATAGGAGCAGGGTTCAGGACAGAATTGGCAAAGGCTTAGATCATTGATTTTGTGTAGGCAGAATCCCAGGCCAGAGGTAATGCATGTGAAGTTGTAGATGTAATTTACTGTAATTGCTGCTTGCTGATCTTTAATTGCAAATCTAGCATGAATAATTTTCACTTTATTACTGCAGGTTCCCAAGGCCTTCGTAAATCTAGTAGATTCCACTGAGGTCACAACTGCCTCACTTGCATGCCAAGATTACAGCAATTCCAGGTAACAGGTTTCTATAACTTCCTGTCACTGTCTTCTGCTGGTGTTAAACAAATAACTATGTATATGCACTGCTTTTATGACTGAGATACAACCTTCTGAACTGTTTTTCTGCCCTTAATACAAAAGTATGTAAAAGGTTTTAAGTCTTCACTTTGTTTCTTACATACTCTCTCTGAAAGATATATTTTTACTAGGAAGCTAGTGCTTTTAAACCAATGAAATTGGACAGCATATTTAAACATTGAGTCAGAGTGAGGGAAAAAGAGAAAACCTCGATGCTGTCTGTACAAGCACTGTTCACTGAGAGCCGAAGCATTGGTTTGTTACCAAAAGTTTGAGCCACAAATCCAAAACACAGCACTGTATGGGCTGCTATGAGGAAAGTTAACTCCATCCCAGCCAGACCCAGCACTGAGATTATGGGTCACAAAACTGCACGGTCTAGCTACCTACAGTTTTTTTATTCAGTGATTCTTTTGTTCTGCAACTCTCAAGTCAAAAGCTTTGAAGGTGTTTCAAAAGTTTAAGTTTCTACATATCAATGTTCACAAAATGAGTAACTGATTTGAAAGGACATTATTAGGCTGTTGGAAAGATTCTACTTGGGCTTAGGGTATGCTAGGTTAGAGAACATCCAAGTTGTCAGTTCCTTATGGTAGCTGCATCTATTTATCTGTCTTTCTCAGTACTTTGTAACAAAAATGTGAGTAGTTTGTGTCCCGATTTAGTATGGAGTAGGAGTGTGCACATGAGCAATTATGATGGAGTAGTTTACAGCTGGTGAGATTACACTCCATCTTACTCTAGAGTAATTTTTTTCCCCCTATGCTCGTGGCATAGGACACCATATGTACTAATATAGTCATCCTGAAGTGTTTCACAAGCTTTGCAAGTGCACAACCTTGGAAATGTTCTGATGGAATGGGGGAAGCAGTCTGGCTGCTATGTAACCATGTACTTAACAAATACAAGCAGGGGAGAAGCTTGCCTTGTCAAAAGCGACTGCATGGGGCACTCTAACTTATTTCTCCTGCACAAACGTGAGGGGGAAAAATGTGAGAAATGTGGAAAAGATGGGTTTACGAATATGGGCCTTGCCCATATTCGAATATTACGAATATTGAAGGTTTGTTGATGGACAATTAAATTGATCTATTTCTTTTCCTTTGAGGTATTTTTATATTTCCTTTTGTACTTAAGGGAATTTGCTCTCTTATTGTCAGCATGCTCTCGTAGCTGTGTTTATCTGGTTGATAAACACAGTTCCCACAAGTTTGTTAGACAGCCTCAGTCCCAGATCCTTTCCCAGATAAGCACCTCCAGCATCTGGTTACTAAGTTGCCATTATGAACTTTGCTTTGAGCGAGAAATATAAGTCTATGGACAAAACGTGAAATTTCAAGTGTCCAAGAGGATAATAGTGGTTGACACTTCCAGTCCTGTTCTGTACTGAACTTCAGGCATTGAAGTTTGGGACATAATTGGAATTTAAAGTTCCCTCCTTTACTAATTTCTTACTAACTAGAAGCGCCTGCACTAAAAGCAATGCATGAACCCTCTTTTTCGGCATGTAACTCTCTTCATGTATTTTATCAGGTTCCTCTGCCAGGTTTGGGTAAGATTCTGGTCCCAAGTTCACATTTCTTTCACTCACCAGCAGTGATAATAGCATTTTATTCAGAAACTCTCATTTTAAGGATTTAGCTAGAGCTCTGTGAAAAGGATCCTGACACATACTTATTGCTTATATCTGCAAAACCCCCAGAAACTTTCTCAGATTCCCGTTCATCCAGGAAATCTCAGGGGAGTTCATCTTTGCTGGAACCTGACTAATCTTATATGTATCTTATATTGTTCCTGTCTACAGCTTTGGGAACTCTCAGAGTTCTCCAGCTAGCTTCAAAAATATGCAGTATATCCACCTTACCTTGCAGGTCAGAAATCTGACCATGCCAGCCATCCTTTAGCATCTTTCTGCAGCCTCCATTCACTTTTATAGATGCAGGTCTTCAGGCCAAATACTAAAGAAAAAGTTCCTGTGGAAGTATTTTGAGTTTGTTCAATTTTCCTGTGTGACTACAGAGAGGCAAATGTTTGAAAACCAGTGCAGCTGCTATTTTAAGCTTGAGCATGTTGCTAGCTTGTGAGATCCTGTGCTAATCTAAGTCTGGCATACTTGTCAACTGACTAGGCTTTCAAATCAAGAAGAGATACAAAGCTCTGGATATGGGAATATATATCATTCTGTGTTTATATCAAAAATGAGCATGTTCCATGTGCCCTTTACTACACATAGAAGAATTTAGTCTTTAGGATGTGCTTGTCAGTGGCTTAACATAATTCATGCTATCCACCTTGTTTATCAAAAGTTCATAGTGCTTTTCATGTTTTTAATTCTTTTCTGCAGCAATCCAGGCAGGAATCAGTGCAACTATGTTGAACACTCTGCATTAGATGATAACATACTGAGGTGGTCCTATCAGGTATGGCATCTTCTGTGTTGTCTGGCTCTCATATTGCTAGACATCTCTGTTCATTTTCTGTTTTTCTATTATTGGCCTGAAGCGAGGAGTTAAGGGGGGAATAGCAGTGAGGAAGTTGAGTAACAGCCTTTCTATCACATATCCATAGCAATCCTGATCCCATTTCTTACCTCAGGAATATTGACAATAAGTTCGCTCTATACCTGAGTGATCGTAATATCCCTTGAAGGTTTAAATGTCTATGTAACTTTTGACAACCTAGAATTTTTCATATCCCATCAGAGAAATAATCCATCTTGTCCAGTAAAATACCACATGATTTAGAAGAGGGCAACTTTCTGTTAAGACAAAGACTGTTGTGCTAGAGTTTCTTTTAAACATGCCAGGGTGGCAATAACCACAACCTTTCATTGCCTTGCTAAGCTTGAAGTCAAAGAAAATGATGGTAACTGTCTTTCTCATAGCTACAAGGATTTTCCAGTAGTTGTGTAACAAGATTTGATTAAATTACTGTCTTTGTTCTGGTTTGTACAGTTTTATTTCTATGCTTTATTAGAGATGGGGATAATTTTAATTTACTTCAAGCCCTGATGAGTTGCATATACATTAAACTCTCTACTTGATAATACTTACCTCATTAAATGGTTGTCTATTTAGGATGCTTTGGAAAAACTACTGGAGTCTGAGAGGTTTGATAAAAAGGATGACTTCACTGTTGTTCTTCAGCCTTCTCTCCAAGAAAGAACTCTGCTGCTCAGACTGGTGAGTAAACTTAAGCTGCTCCATTCTTTCTGGTTTGTGTCTGCTGAGACTGGTACAATATTCAGCAGGGTTTCCTGTCCTAGGCTGTGTAATTCTGGAAGACAAGGGTAGTCAGGCACAGGAAGAACACACCTCAGGATCAGACACGGAAGTCCTGAGAGTGGACCTTGATTTAAACAGCACCAGTCAGAGATGCTGTGTTTTTTGAATGCTGTGCTCCTGGATAAATCAAGTTATGGCACCTCTGCACTTAAGGTCACAAGTGTCTGGAAACCATCAGTGCTGCTGATTTTTCCATATCTTTGTAGTCATCACCATATTCATCCCTGAATTATGCCCATGTGTTTGACAACAAAGACAAACAGTGGGTAATGTGAAGTATTTAAAAGGGTTAGAGGGACAAAAGATAAAGGTGTTTGTAAACTGTGTTGGAAAGTAGAGTTATTCCCCTGCAATGAGTCTGGGAACTCAAGACTTTCTTTATGGTGTAGGCAGTAGGGAATGAAGATGGGATTGCCTGGGATGTCAGGCATGGTTTTGTCATAAGTGATCTTTAAAGAGAAGTTCAAAGGTTAAGGTTGTCTAAGATCTGGCAATGAAGAGGGAGAATATTTCTTTAAAGAGAATGGCTCACTTTGAGTGAGGTATCAAAATCCAACACATTAGGTGATTTTTTGTAAAATAGGTTGGTAGTGAGTCATGGTCTGGATTTTTGGGCATCATAATAGCTCCATGAATTTGAGGTAATTCCATTGCTCCCCTCAGCTCAGTATCAGAACAAAGTGAACTGGGAGAAAAAATATTTCTTCCAGGAAGAAAAAGGATTTGCTATGTTGCAAAATCTTCTTGTTGCTGCTGGGGCTCATCTTTTGCCAGCCTTTTTTTTTTTTTTTTTGTTGATGGCTGGTCCATATGCAAATAGCAGACTTCTAACTTTCGTAGCATTACTTCTTCTGTCAGTAATTTGCTCTATTATTTCTTTAAATATCATCATATCACATAGGTGAATTCTTTATTTCTTCTGATTTGTGGTATGCCTGCAGGCCATCATGTGTAACCTTCCAAGCCCTTCCAACAGTTACATTTCATTTAAAATTCAGCATGCTCTCTTAAGAAAAATTCTGCATGTTTCTAATCTTTGAAGGCATGTGTTAGCTAGAAGAAGTGTTTGTTTATTCCAAATAATTAATGTGTTCACATCTATGTCTTCCTGCTCTGCTCTGTGTCACTATTGTGATCATGCTGTGCTGTTGCTCTGCTCTTCTTGTCCTCTTGATTTGCAGCAATCATTTAGAAAACCAGCATCTTACAGATTGAAAACTTTTGTGACTGAATATCTCATCTTCCCATACTCTTAATTATTTTATGATATTCAAAGTACTTTCTCTTTCAGGGCCAGGATGGTTTGATTACCACATCAAAGACACAAGTGGAAATTCTGGAAGATTATGTTTTCGTGGCTGTGGGCCTCTGGAACAACATGGTAAGCAGTACTTATTTTTCTTGTACTATGTTTCTTGCTGAGCTTGGTCTGGGTGCCTGGTAGCAACTCTGCATGAGCCAGGCTTTGAGTAGCAAAGAGGCAGGGGAAGGAATACTAAAAGAATTATCCCATGACTGCTATCCTCAGCTGTGCAGGGAGACTACTGTTGAATAATGCTAAATGTCCTGCACCTCCAAATCTCCCTTTGCTGCTACTTTCTACTAAGAACTTTTTAGAAAGGTTTTCCAAATAGCTCTTTGGGAAGCCTCATGGAATAAATGAGCTGTGACAGATCCCTTTTTTGCTAATCTTACCTCTTTGACAGCACAGCACAGGATGACTGAGACTTGTCCTAGCCTGAGATTATAGCAATTATACTCCTGTCTACTCTGTCCTCTATCCTGCACCCCCCACCATTCTTTACTAATGAGTCTTACACCAATGCCTCCTCCTTAAGCTTCATCGTTGTGCTGCTTTTGCTTGTAGTGAAAATGTGATAGACAACCTTGAGGAGCTCTTGTTATGTCCTCTAGAAATGGATGTCCTATCCAGCTGAGGAAAGCCAGCAAGTGGTGCCTTCTCTTAGGTGGGAGAGGTTGTCTGAAAGAAATGTGGACTTTCTGACCCACTTGACCTTGAACACCATGACCAGTTCAGTAGGGGGCTGTTTCCCACTGCAGGCTTGAGGTCTTGACACACAACATTTGTGTGTGTGAGACTGAGTGGATGCATGTACAACTGGAGGAGTTTGCACTTGAAAACTGGTGATAGGGACAAGTGAAGAAATGTGAGTTGCTTTTCAATATGAATGAGACAAAAAAGCAGGTAGGTGGGTTTGGTCTCAACAGAGCAAGGCAGGATGCTACTGCTTGGATATGCCCTTACATCCCATGTTTTTGGATAAAATCTTGATTTTACTGTTTCTTTTTAGAAACTGTCAACATTTTCTCTTTCTTTTTCTAGTAACCTTATAACACATACAATCTCTTTTTCAATTAAAAAGCATCTTCAATGGCCAATTAAGCTAGATTTTTCTTGTTTTGCAGTCCATGTGTTAATAAGATTTTCTTTGGAGGGTGCCTACTATTCCTGTGACTGTCAAAATTATCCTAAGCATGAAGGATAAAATCTATACTGCAACCACCTTTTCATAAACCACATGTAAAAATAAATTCATACATATTGGCATGTTCTTGTTTTCTTTTATGCTAATTCAAGCAGTAATAATACTGTTGTAGCCCTGATCATTTAAAGAAGCAGAATTTGCAGGAAGAGGCTTCTATTCCACCAGATGATATATCTAGAAGAATAATGCAGTCCCTTAAATAAAATATGTTATCTTTTAGTTAAAGGTTAGTAGGACTTTAGTTAGTAGGAGCCAAGGAGTTAAAAATTGATAAGGTGTTGCAGTGGTAACCTTGGAACAGCCGTGCTGGGTCGATGTATCTCCTTGGCTGTTATCTGTGATATTCCTTGTGATGACGTCACAGCTCCTACCTCAGTTCTTCCAGCATAAAATAGATGCCCTCTGTTTCATTTTTCTTCTCTAAACCTTTTCTGCACAGGCTTTATTTGTCCTCCTGTGCTCTGTCCTTGAGCAACCCATTCGATGGCATGTTATTCTATTCTTGTCACTCTGATTGCCAGGAGCATTTTGTGGAAACAGCAGAGATGAAAAACCATAAGGAAAACGAAGCTGTGCTTTTCAGGCTTCCTGCATCAGGGCCAGTAACCCAGACTTGGGCAGTGAGCATGCTGTGGAGCCACCACAACCAAAACATTGTCACAGAGGAGACAAATACCTACTTTGCTTTATTTCAGTGTTTTTTCTCAGTGTGAAGAGATTCCTCTAGTAAGGGAATAGCCTAGGTGAGCTGGAGGAAACACAAGATATGGCAAAACCACACCTTGCTACTGGTTTGAAGGAAGACTGTAGGAATGGTAGCATTCTCTTCAACTCGTTTTTGCCATCTCTTTTCCTGACTTCTTTTTGATTTAGTGGAGCTTCCACAGTACATCTGGCAGTCATCAGAAAGGGGCCTTTCAGAGTTGTTTCTTTGTCTGCCTGTGATTGCCTCGTCTGCCTGTATTCTGCCATGATGTAAAAGCAGATATGAAAGGTGCTTTCAGCATAAAAAGCACTATCCTCACCTGGTAAAGGTCATTCCAGTTCTGCTGGGAAATCCAGCCAACAGTTTATGCTGACCTCTTTAAAAACTGAAAAAACAACCCATAACAGAGTCTTGGGAACCAATAGGAAATCAAGATCGTGCCCTGTGGAGCAGCAGACACAGCAGAATGAAACTGCGTTCAGAGGTTTCCCTTCTCCTGCTCTCTGCCAGGCTGACCTGACCTTGTTTTGAGACTTAGTACCAGCCTCTTCCCTGGGATAATTACCTGCTTATTGGCCAAAGGGTAAAACCTTGAAAATCTGGTGGCAATTTGCCTTAGGGCTGCACTTCAGCCTGGCTGAGAAGGAGCTGAGCCATCATGTCCTAAGGGCTTGTCCTAGGTGGGGCTGGATAATTGACCAAAACAGTTCTAACTCTCTAGGACCAATGCAACTCATATGCTAAGCACTCCAGAGAACAGTCAGCTAAATGACATTGGAAAAGCTGAGAGAGGTTGGCTGTGTGCTTGGACAGCTTTGATGCTTACCACAGAGAGCCTGATCGTAGGCATTTGCCAAAATGAATCAATTTGACTTCTGGGCCTATATCTGAGGGCAAAGCTCCATTCATGTATGTAAAGAACTTCACAAGAGTAAGAGCTTCTTGTCTTTTGGCACCTTTTTGTGTTACAGAAACAAACCCCAACCCTATCCTGCAACCAAAGGAGAAACTAAAAACCAGGCAAGAACCCAAACGGGAATGGCAGGGCAGGAGGCTGCCTGTGCCTCTCTTCTGTGTTCAGGGGTTTGTGCTGCCTTAGAACCTGCTGAGTACCAGAGCAGAGCCACACACCGAGTGGCCTGCATGACAGATGTGCTAGAATTTGGGGGAGGGCTGGTGGCCACAGTACAGCCCTGGTGCCCCAGTCCCTGCATGGGAGCTGTCAGCCTTTGCTGGGAGAACAGTGTGTCTGAGCCATCTGGAACCGACTGCCTTCTGGAGAAATTTGTCCTCCTCACCCAATTCCCAACACATGCAAGTGTCTAATACCTGTTTGAACCTAATTTCTAGTCAAGAAATACCGTATTGTATGTATCCCACGTTTTGTGGGCTGATTCCATGTTGGAAGTATATTTTCTTTGAAGAATGGAATTAAATAGCTACACTGTTTCATCCTAGGGGGATGCGAAAGTATCCAATTTATCTTTTCTCTGAGCTTCCTTGTTTTGCATATTTTGGGAAAATTAGTTTTATTCCCCACCCCACCCCCCACGCCCCCCCGCCAAAAACCAAGACTATTTCTTCAAATGTTTCTCTCAAAGAATATAAACTCTGTAAACCTCTTCTCTATTTCTCTGAATTTTTCCATTATTTTCATTGATGGAAAAATCAAAATAGAGTATTGCATTCCTGCCCAGAGTGTATCGGTGACATCAAGCCTGCTGCTGTTGTATTTTCCAGTCCCTTCCATCCTGTTTCTTGTGTAGGCTGCTGGTCCTGGCAGCTGCTGGTGCCAAGCTGAGCAGACGTGCACTGAGGGATCTAAACCCTCAGCCAATTCCTCTGTGTGATTGCAATTTAATTAGCACTCAGCAAGCTGCCTGAACAGGTGAAGTGATTGTTTTTGGTATTTGCCCCTTTGTGCTGCCAGTATTTCCTGAATAATTCCATAATTTTTCATTACGATTATCCCCTCTCCATCTTGTTTCAAAAGGGCCAACAAACAAATGTTATTAAGCCTCTGTATGGAGTTGGAATGCACCTTTTGGTGTTGCCTGACACATATGAGAGTGTAGCTAATGAAATAGTTCTGAAAGGTAGGGTAAACAATCAACACTTAGAGTCAGCATTCCCAAAAACTGAATTAATGTTTGGATGGAAGTTTAAGCCATGATGGGAGGACAGTCTGCTCACGTGAGAGGACTTGTTTTCAGTTCCTTGCTTTTGTAGGTATACATGAGGTATATTATCCATAGATAAATATTTATCATAAGCAAAAGAATTTTTTAAATATCAATTTTTAGATATATGTATATGAGCCCGATGGAAAACTCCAGGCCCTAGAGCCTTGGCATTGCTGCTGCTCTCCCTGCCTTCCCACACACAGTATGTGTACAATTCCTCTATTCTCTGCCTTTCCAGATGCAGCCAGTTGGACAGAAGCAGCCTTATGGTGTCACAAAAATTGTTCAGGTCCAGTGTCCATCTCAGGTAAAAGGGCTTCCTTTTTATTCTGTGATTGTATTTACTCTTTGCAGAATTTCCAAGTTTTCAAATACTGTTGTTGTTTTCTGAAGTTCTTGGGAATGTGCATTTGCCCAAGTTATTGCACTGCTGAAAGCTGAGTGTTCCTAAAACTCATTGACACAGAGTCTTTATTTGCTACAGATGAAACTCGGAAAAAAAGAACTTTTGACAAAATTTAGTTAAATCATCTCTGTCAGATTTTTTTTTGGTTCAAAATAATTAATTGCAGTTATAAGGTGCATTATCAGTATTCAAATCTGTGTCACCAATAAAATTGAACTCGTGTATTTTATATATTCTAGTTTTTCTGTGATTTGCCTCTGCTGCCAGGTTTTACTAATTTAATCCCTGGAGATATCAGTAGTCAGAATTGGAGCATGTCATGTTCAAAGAACAGGTTCTTGAAGGCTTTTGCGTTTAAGTTAGTGATAAAATATTACTGGCATCCAAAAGCTTCTGAACAGCAATTAAAATATCAAAGAAATATGATTTTATGTTTTGTTTGATGTTAAGTTTAAGGCAGGAACTGGTGCTGTGCCTAGAACATACCTAGGTCAGGGCTTCAGACCAGGTCTTAATTTTCAAGCCTTACCTGGTTTACTGCACTAATGCACTGTTCATTCAAAAATTAATACTGTAAAGATTTTTTTCTCTTGGAAAATATAGCCAGAAGACTTCAACGTCAGCTGACTGTGTTTCCACTAGCATTGGTAAACATACTCTCTTCACTCTGCAGGAAAATCCATATCTGTTTACGTATAGAAATAGTAACTACTCATCTTCCCTGAGGACATCAAACACCAGAGAAACACCTCAGGTATAGTAGGATTGCTTGCATCAATGGGCTGGGTGTATTCCAGGGAGTGGGGCAGGTGGGTAAGAGTGTGTTGTAGCCTAAATAAACATTGCCACCTGGGAAAACTAAATGCAAAGTTCCAGCTTTTTACTTCCTTGACTACGTAGTTGGATTTTTAATAGCACATTCTCTCCTTGGTAGTGTGAGTAAGGTAGATGGGATCAGCTAGCCTAAAGTGAGTCTTGCCTTCACTGGTAAGAGCCTAAGTTAAATACCTGGATAGAAATGTAATTTTCCCTGGCATAAGAAGATAGTGAAAATGGGGCTGTTTAGTCCTCCTATGGAAGAAAATAGACCAGATCCAACCACTGTGTGGATCTGATTTTATCTTGTTTATGCCATAGTAAAACTGAAGAATATGGATTATTATTTTTTTTTTTAATATGAGATACTTTCAAATTAGATGTGTGGAGAAAAAGACCTATGATTGTGGTTTTTTAAGTCAGAGTACTATGATGTTTAGCAGAACATGGTGTTCCCAAGCAGGTACAGAGGGAGTTGATAATGTTAATTTTCATGCCTCAGAACAGTGTCTAGACCACATCTAGGCAAAATGGTCTGTTAGTCACTGGAGTTGTAATACATATTTCTGTTCACATTTTAATGTAGTCCCATCTGTTTTGTTAGTTACTTGGGGTGTACAGACCTCTCCATGGGGCACTGGTACTTACCACTCTGGTTTTTGGAAATAGCTGTTGTGTAGGAGGTGCTAAGGAGGTAAGGAGCAATACCATGTTATGTTTGTGGTTGTTTTGTTGGGTTTTTAAGTTGAAAACTAAAAACCCGATCCAGAACAATGGGACAAGACATACAAGTATCTTTTCCCTAGGCAAGTTAGCCTACTTAAGGAATTCTGCAGAGAGATTTGGAGCCAAAGCACATCTTTGAGTCTTGTGTGATGGTTTGCTCTGGGATACTGATGGTCAGCCCTTCACTAATAGTAGACTATGGGGATATTTCTGTCAGTAGGCTGCAACCCAAAAGAGCCAGGAGGGCAAATCCCTGGCTGCACATGCAGGACTGCATACGGAGAAGGCAGGCTCATGCCCTGCTGACAGAGGTGTGGTTTTGTGCTAGGATATTCCAGGGATGTTCAAACAGTTCCTTGCAAAAGATATTCAGGATACCAAAGATATTCAGCACACCAAATGTTGCACAATGTGGCTCAAAGAGTCTAAAACAACTGGCCCCACTGGCAGGCAAGAGCTGTGCTGCACTTGTAAGGCCACACAAGTTCTGAGCAGGCTGAGCTTGTGTCTGCCTTCAAAAGGCACAGAGTGAGGGCAGGCTGAGCTGGGTAGTTGTATACAAAGCACATGGGAATTTCCTAAATCTCATGGTCTGTGAGGCAAATGGTTTATCACGACCAGAGTATCGTGAGACTGATGTGAAGTCTTGCCCTGTCTGTCTTTACAGGAGAGGAATTATGGAACAAATGTTCCCTGTCCTGACCAGGTTCCCTCTGATCCAGCTCCAGTTTCAGGTACAGTACTTTACCTTTTTGTCACAGAGCTGCTTCATTTGATGACAGAACAAGAATAGAACTGGATTTACTCAGGAGAGGTACTCTTTTCTGTGGAGAAGCGTGCTTTGTTGACTGTGGCTTTTAAGAGTCTTTTTGGAGCAATGTAATTGTATTATAGCAAGATGTGAGTTCACTACCTCAAGGGCAATGCAAGTTTGTGCTACTGCATCTTCCATGTACAAAGATGTGACAGTGGAAAAGATAGGAGGCAGTTCAGGTCCTTCATTTCCAGGGTGAAAAAACTGTAGGGGGCTCTTGTTAATGCAGTCTGAGGTGCAAAAACCCGTATGGAGTTCCTTGGGTAGGTTTTGTCTTTCCTCAGAAGCTCTGATGGTTCCAGGTATCCTCTCTCTGCTGGCTCTAGAGCTGTGCCTGCTTTTCAGTAATTTTCAACAGTTAAAAGAAATTTGAGGGAGAACCAATGCAAAACTGGAATCTTGCTGCCTCCTTTGTCACTGTAGCTACTGCCCAGCTATGGTACCAAGAGTAATTTCTGATTTGATGCCTCTCAGTCTCTGTCATTCTGTGCTGATGCTGTCATGAATATTAAAAATACTATCTTTGCAATGATTTATTATGCTTATTCTGAGGAAAACTTTTAATAACCATCACAATTTGCAGTTTTCTTTCTTTCCCTTACACTACCTTTATTTATTTATTTTTTTCAGTTCATAATTTGAAACCAGCAGATATTCGGGTGATTGCTGCCCTGGGAGATTCAATCACAGTAAGTAAAGATCACTGACTAGCCATTGATAATGCTAGCAGTGAAATTTCTGATTTTTTAACCTGGGAAATGAAATACATACAGTTATGTCCTCTTGAGCCAAACACGTTTTTCACATATTTATCTCCATACTCCACCTTGTCTGGCTGACTGGTAATCAGATCATGAGTCAAATCTGAGTTCACAGTTCCCATTTAAAGTCCACAAGAGTGCCACACAAAGAAGAGATGTAAGATTAGATTGTGCAGCAGCAAAACTATTCTGCTAGAGTGGACTTGCAACAATTACTTTTCTTTACTGATTTTTGGCAGCTCCCAAGGTATTGGCCCTGAAAGCTACTAGTAAGCAGCAGGAAGAGAAAGAAAATATTCTGCAGCTGATTGTGTATATCTGTGTATCTATAGAGTATGATAAATATATATGTGATAATACCAAAGCCTAATAAAGCCATAGTAATTCATACTAACTAAATATATGATTAGAATTGCAATAGAACATCAGGTGTGTCAAATGTAACTTACCTTGAGAATTTATTTATTTTAACACTATTCCTGGTACTGTGTGAGCTCATTACACCTAGACTGGTTGTAATTCTCCAATCAGTGGTGACTGCTTCACCGCTCATATCATAATTAATGTTTCCTACATGTTCTGTGCTAATTATCACATTAAATCCTTGTAGTCTTTGGAGAAACTGGGAAAGACATAAAATCACTGTACAACTTTCTAATGTGAGGAACATTATAATAAATTATTAATTCAAGACCACTGCTATCTTATTTATTCCTTATGTAAATTTAGAATTATGTGAGTATTTTGAACATTCTCAAGTAATTTTTCCCCACTTGATCTAATCACAAAGTTGATAGAAGAGGGTAATTCACTGGAATGGAGTTAAAATACCTTCAGGCTTTGATCTTCTTGAGAAGAGGAGTGTGTTCTATTTTGGGAAGATGATGTAGCTTGCTTCATTAATACACTTTTTAATTATTCTCACTAGGATCAGTCAGAGAACTAGTTACTGTAGCAATGTATATTTTCTGAAGGTGAACTCTCCTTCTTCCAGGCAGCTAATGGGGCAGGATCCAGACCCCATGATGTTCTGGATGTCCTGACTCAGTACCGAGGTCTTTCTTGGAGGTGAGTCCCAGGAATTTTCCCTGCAGTGGGACAGAACCCATTTTCTTCAGTTTTGATTGATATAGTTGTAGCAAATGAAGGCTTGTGGAAACCGGATTTGGTGTCACATTTTGCATGAAGGCACATGGCTGTACTACTACACATGATAAAGAAAATACTCAAACTAGTGGCTACCTAGAGTACAATGTAGCATGGCTGGAACAGACCTCAATACATGGAAAAATAGGGTCCTTGTTAAGAAGTTATTTTCCAATCTCAGGGTTGTAGGAGACCTTGGAAAGGGGTCTTCTAGACCCCATTGCCATTGCATCACTTGCTCATTCTGCATTTCTGTCCCTGCTCTTTGTGTATCCTGTCTGCTCTTGCCCAGTGTGGCCCACGTCACCCATTTGTCTCATTTAAAATTGGTGATCTTCAAAAAATCCTTTCTGCTGTTATTTCATATGCAGGATCTCCTTCCTTGATCCTTTCCCAGTATTGCTTACATCATGGAGAACAGTTTATCAATTATGAGTCAATACAGACTTTTACATATGCAGCATGTTGTTAGACACATCCAAAAGGCTCTGGAGAAAGGCAATCACGTTCACTTGTTAATCTGTAACTGTATGATTTAACACCAAACTTGTCAGGCTGATCTTCTGTTCATCATTTTTTACCAATCTGAGTCACTGCAACTCTAGAAGAACTTTAAACATGTTCACAGAATCATAGAATGGCCTGGGCTGGAAGGGACCTTAAAGATCACTTGGTTCCCACCCCCATACCATGGGCAGGGACACTTTTCACTAGACCAGGGTTCTCAGAACACCATCCAGCTTGGCCTCAAGCACTTCCAGGGGTGGTATTAAGTGCACTTCAAAATCTGTTCCAGATTAAAGGGACACTGTAGAGATGTTCTAAGTCAAATATTTTATATTTTGATCTTTATTAGTAATCTACTGACATTTTTTTGCAACAAGTATAGTAGTATTTCCTTCAGCATGAAGGAGAATAAAGAGCATAGACATAATGGTGAATTTTACCAGTCTAGTAGAGTTCGTCCAGTTCAGTGAAATGTGAGTGGGGGAAGGCAAAGGTATTGATTTTACTTATCCCTCTGAAATATATGCTTTTAGAGCTTTTTGTTTTGGTTGGATTGGTTAACTAAAAATGGAAGCTTTAAATATTTTAATAGGTGCAACAATAGCAAAGGTGGAAGCCTTGGAAAAAAGAAAAATCTCATTTCTTTCAGCTGGGTTTGAACACATGCCAAAAAACGTGGAAGAGCTGAAAGGACAGCTACTGTACAGGGCTTCTAAGAGGGTTGTTCTGCTGGTGCTGGGAGTGCCTCTGATGTGGTGACCCCCTGGGCACGGGCACCCAGAGCGTGGGTGGGCTCAGCACAGCCACCGGCGTGCTCTGTACGTGTGCGGTAACCCCAAAAGAGGGCACTCTCCTGCCTTGTCCACTGCTTGGCCGAGTCCATCCCACCTTACAACACTATTTTTCCTGTTCTTTCTTTTTAACAGTGTTGGAGGAAATGAAAACATAAGCACAGTCACGACACTACCAAGTAAGTGACTTTTTCTGTAAATTAGATAAAAATGTGGTGCTGTTTATTATTAGAATACCTGCTATTATAAAAGGAGACAGGAGAAAAGGGTTAAAATTTGTAGCACAACGCAAGCAATCCCTTTGTGTTTAATGTCCAGTGCTGAGTAAAAGTTGCATAACAACAAGGCTGCAATATGCCGTCCATGATTTAACTATGTATTTTGTAATCCCTAGGTTTTGGTGGTTTCATTATTCTCCTGTTGATTTTAATTCTGTCTAAAATGTGTTTGGGATAGATGAATCAAAGATCTTAGCTCATAGCCTAAAGAAACTATTTTGACTATATGGGAAAGTTGTTTTAGGCAGGAGCAGAATCACATTACAAGATCAGATTTTACATGCTTTTTAAAGGTCAGGCCATTTTAGATCTGAGGTGTTTGTGAGGCTGATTTGTAACCTAAGATTTAGAAGGGAATCTGGGGTCTTTGGGGTTAATACATCTGGGGCCATCAGGCTAAAGGATTTGATTCCAACCTGTCTGCAGTTAGAGCATGATGGCATGAAGTTCTCCTGCCTGAGTATATGGTTACCCAGCCGCTCTTGCCAGGCAAAATGGCATTGCTAGCCAAGAGGATCATGTTAGGTCATGAGATATCTGAATTCGTGAAATTCAGAAATCTTAAAGACGGGGAGATGGTTACATGGTGATGAATCTCCATGTTTATTATACTTACAGGGGATTTTGGTTTTTTTGATAACTATCTCCTAAAACTTTTTAAGGGTCTTTTACTAAATTCTAACCTTTATTGCCTCATTTGTTACCTGCTGCAGGAAGCAATATTTCAGGGTGCTGTGTTTTTTCTGCAGATATTCTTCGTGAGTTCAACCCATCCTTGGTAGGGTATTCCACAGGCACTGGAACACAGGATTCAAGCAATGCTGCATTCAACCAAGCTGTGGCAGGAGCTCGTACAGAGTAAGAGGAAAAGTTTTAATTTTAATAGGTATTTGATTTTTTGTCTATAAAACTCCTTGTGACTGAAAAAGGCCCAAACCCTGAACTTTGGCAAGAGCACAGTAAGTCTAATAGGCAAACCCAGAGATTTTTTTTATCCTAACTGAAGCATAAAGGCCAAGAAATGTGATGAGGACTTTGCAGTGTTTCTAATCTATGTCAAATAAATTAGCAATACTTTCTCTAGCATTTTCAACCAAGAAAGCCACAGCATTTTACAAACACTACTCAGAAAGCTGTCCTGTTGTGAGTCAGGCAAAAGATAACTCCACTTTATAGGAGGTTTATTCAAACCCTCTTCTCATTAAGACCAAGAGTTCATCTAGAGACTGAGAAAGTTGTGGATTGTTTACTTCCTGGTCTGCCAGAACTGGGAATTTTCTGGAGATCACTGTGCACTGTCTTCAGTGCAATTCATATCCTATTTTTTTCTTCCACTGGTAACAGTTCTTATAAGACCTACAGTGCCTTGAGGTCATATAATAACATTGGTATGAGCACAGATGCTTCAGAGCTGTGTCTATTGATAGCATCTGTCTGATGATGGGAAAAGTGCATTTTCTATATAGTTCGTAAAAGAGTAACTATGCAGCGTTTCCAAAGTAGCCCAGTGCCTGTTAAATGATAATTATTTTCTCTTTTTTCTTTTTCCATCACTGTCCCAAAATACAGCCTTTGTTGGCTATATCAGATATTCCATTCAATGAAAATTGGACTTTCTCTGGGGTTTTTGGGTTTTCAATGTCCATTCATCAGCTTTCCTCTTTCCCTTGCTATCTATGTAGGATACTTTCTTTAAATTTTTATTAATTTATTTCATGATTTTATTTTTCTTTAATTTTTAGGCATGTTCCTGGACAGGTTAGGAAACTGGTGGATCGTATGAAGAATGATACTGTGAGTTTAACATGTCATTAATATCTTTAGAATGATGTGACATGGCATCATTAGTTTCTAACAGACCAAGAGCAGATCTCAACAGTGAATGCCAAGCTTTAAAGCTGTAGGTACAGCAGGGTACAGTGCAATACTTCCCAGTGCAAAGTGTGAGTCAGCACAAAATAATCTATAGCTTAGTCTTAAATGAATTTGTACCAGCATGTGATAGTTACTGTCAAACCCAGATAATTGTAACCTTCTCATCATTTTTACTGCAAGTGGCTGTAAATGCAGTGCTGTTACTTCCACTTCCAACCTGTGTCACCCTGTAAGACAACAGAACCTTTTCTCTGTGAGGATATTGCTGTGGTGCTATTAACTATCTTGTAAGCAGGTGTTTTTTCCAGCAAAAATGATATGTGCTAGGATATTGAGGGCAAACTTTTCAAGGAGCAAATCATGTGGAATGAACATGTGAAGTGAGGAAGGGACTTGTTTTCTATAAAGACAAACTAGTCCCTTCTTTCATCTACTCATCAGCTGACTTTTGACTTACACATTTATTGTTAGGAATTGTTTGATTAATGGTCTGTAAAATACACATTAGGTTGAGGATTGCTTGCTTATTTCTCACCTCAGCTCATGCTTTGAATGTTTACTATTTGTAATTTGACAAATGTGCTGTGCAATCAGTGACCTAAGTTACATTATAATAGTTTGGCTTTCCAATTGTGCAGCTGGAAAGCAGCCAAAAAGCCTTCAAGATATCTGTGTGCGTGTTTAGTGTAAATACTTTGGTGTGTACACATTGGCAACAATATTTTCAGTACCTTCCTTCTTGGTTCACTTTCTCGTAAACAAGATTTCAGTCCGATGGATGCATCTGAAACGAGATTAAAAGGAGCAGCAACTAACAGTGAAGAGCTGAATGGTTTCCATTCAAACTATTCAAGGCTCCTAAGCACTACTCTGTCAAATTTATTGGCCTGAGAATGTTAACAGAAATTAATGGAAATATCTTTTATTTAGGTAATAAATGTTTTTATATAACTAGTGAAGTTCCTTCTGATTAGAAAGCATGCTTATAGTAGAAGTCTTATATCTTTGATTTAAGAGATCATTTCCCCCCCTCTTTTAAAAACACTTGTTGAGTGCAGGAGGAAGTTTCCCCCTCCTTCTGATTTTTAACGTTTTGAGACCAAACTACTGAACAGCATGTTTACTAGCTGGGATATGTTGCCTGCTGCCTTTGAAGAAAGATGCTTTTAAACCACTGGAGGCTGATGCACTATTGGCACTTTTCTTACTGGTGTTTTGCACTGAAATTAAAGCATTAGGATATTGAGCACAACATCCACAACATGCTACTAAACATAACTGATCCTTTCCTCAAAGCTAAGAAGGTGTTTATTTACTGTAGCAAAATTACCTTGATTTAGGTAGCTATCCCTTTGCAAAATCCTTGCAGAAACAAGAAGTGTTGTAATATTTTACCATCATTATTAGATAGAGTTAATATTGCCCCACTGTTCTTTGCAGTTTGTCTCACAGCAAGACTGAAATATACTGTCCCCCAGGGTTGTCCAGCAGGATAGCTGCATTATTTATCACACAGTAAAACACATACCATAATTTTTGCTATGAAGATCTATTTCTAGGGCTGCAGGAGGAGTCACTCTGCATACACAAGATATTACTAAGAAAAGCATACAGATAGCTTTTGAGCAGCAGTTTTCTGAAGCAAGTAGTTTTCCATGATGCCATGGATATTGTAAATCTGGTTTAGATCATAACAGTTTTTACATCTTCAGTCATGACTATAAACTTGTTTTTGTTGTGGATGCCTAGGGAATGATAGCCATGTACTCTGAGAAATGGGAAAATTGTGTTTACTATCTTGCCTGCATCTCCCTCCTTTTCTTTTCTTCATTAATAACTTCTGTTCCATCTCCTTCTCTGTGCAGAAAATAGATTTCCAGAATGACTGGAAGCTCATAACACTTTTCATAGGAGGAAATGACCTCTGCAAATTCTGCGAGAATCCAGTAAGTTCCCTGCAGCAAGAGCTGGGCCAGTCAAGCCACAGGGTCTTTATGCACTGCAGGGTGTAAGAGAGAGGAACTCAGAGGGGTGAGACCAAAACAATGTAGGACTTAACTGTGCAGCTCTGGAATGTAACTGTAATGCTTTGATAATGTTAGAGATACCTTTAGAACACCTGAAAATGACATAATTGTTGTGACTTTTTTTGCTGCTGACTAGGATAACTTTTTGTTGCATAGTCACTTTACCTCCTGATAGATAAAAGCCCAAGGGTTTTTCCTCCTCTTTGTGCACAGTCACACTCCTAAGCCTTACTTAGTGCTCTCTTGATATTTTCAGTGCTATGGGAAAAGTTCTAAGCACGGCTCATGCTAATTCAATTATATGTAATGTAGAGTATTTATTCTGTGTATATATATAACATACATACAGTATCTAGCCTTTGGTGTGTGTGATTGTAGAGGAGATGAAAGGCTGTGGCAGACTCCTCACGTGGTGATGAGGGTTACCTACTCACAGGCAGTTGAGCACATACTTGTCATTCTTCATTATTTGTTTTGGATCAGGAAGGACAGCAAAGCAGCACAGTAAGATGGTTATAAAACAAGGAAGGAGCAAATTAACCATTCCTACCTTCTGCTGTCAACCCAAACACAACGTGCCTGTGCCCATGACTGGGGTGGGTGGCAAGGAGACAGCGTGTGTGCATCCAAGGATCACAGTGATCTTGGTGTGGCACAAGTACAAATAGTGCCAACCACAGCACTCTTGGTGAGCTGTGATTTAGGAAATGAATAAGGGCTCTGAGCTGTCAGCTGCTACAGGATGGGCAAGTGGGGCTCTCACTGAACTTCTGCTTGAAATTAAACAGGAGAGAAAAAAAGGATGAATATAAGACAGGAATTTCTCATAAGAAAGTTTATTTGACTGTTGTGGTTCCACAAGTGAAAAAATAAATGTTGGATTACTTGAGACAATAAAATTAGACTGTTTAAACCATTAAAATGGAACAAGGAAATTTTGGCACTGAAGGACAAATATATGAAGTGATTTCATTACCAGCTAAACCCTGAAGTTTTGCCAGTTATTGTTTGTGACAGGCAAGGAGCATATGGGAGACATGTTCTAGTATTCCATACAGCAGAAATAAACTTACTTTTACACAAACTGTTCTCTCCCATATATGGCCCCTGTTAATGAATTGTTAGACATGCTTTTAAGACCAGCCCAAGCAAGCCTGGGGATTGAGGATGTTGTGATGTCTGATAATACCCTGTGAATTTTCACCCTCACTGATATCCAGTGGCTGCCAGATCTTTTCTTGCCAGTCAGATAGCTGTGATGGGAGGAAAGAAAAACAGAGACAGGACCGTTTTGCCTATGACTCTGTTACTTTTGACCCAAGAGTTAGAAACATGAACATTACTGTGAGAGACTCTAGCTAGTCATTCTTGCCCCTGCCTGAGTAAATCAGTAATAAAATTCAACTCTCTTGCTTTAACAGGTACATTATTCTCCTGAAAACTACACCTATCAACTACAAATAGCTTTGGACTTACTTCACAAAGAGGTAAATCAAACTTCTCTAGTATGCGGAGCAGGGATTCTGTTCTATTTGCAAAGTAGCCACTGATTATTGATTAAGAATTTATTTTCTTGCTTTCATCTGCAGAGTACTACTGTATGCAGAGTTATTTGCTTGTAGGAAAATCTTGGTGAAAGGCAAAAAGGGCTGGAGAAGTTTTTTACCAAAGGAATAAGGATGTTCTCAGTTCTAGCTGATATGCTGTGGACAAATAATATGAAAAAGTGTTGTAACAAAGTTGAACAAACATTATCAGTTGACTAGAAATTGCTTTGCTTATTCTTTAAACTGCAAATAAGTATATTTTTGCATTCATTAAGATAGAGATTCTGATATTCCACATAAAGAATGATGAGAGTACTTGAAGCATTAGCAGGGTCTTGCTGAGACCTGTAACAAGTTGTTTGGACCTTTTCAAAGCCATCATTTTCGAGTGACCAGCTATCAACACTTAGAATAGAACGAGGCAGTGCAGGAGGGCCCGTAATTTAGTATTGCTTGTGTGAGGTATTAATTATTGAGGAAGTACTTTGAACACCTCTGTTATAAATAATTCACGATGCCTGAATCAGCAGGCTGCTACCAAGGTCTGCTGTGGCTGTGCAGGGACAAAACCAGCATGCTGTGCTCCAGGAGTTTGCTATGGATCTGTTTGTTCCCTTGGCAGGTTCCACGGGCATATGTGAACCTGGTGACGTTGCTTTCCATAGCAAGCCTCCGGGAGCTGCATGCATTGAAAAACAATAGCTGCCCAAAACTGCTTATGAGGTTTGCAGATGATTTATGTTACAGTTCTCATTGTTGTTCACAGCAGGCTGCAAGGTCTTCTTGGGAAGTTTTTCCTTAAAGGGAAAGGGATCTAGTATTTCAGACCACAAAACATCTTTCTCTGTGCATGTGCATGTACCTACATTTTGATTTCAACACAGCATTTAGAATAAGCTGTCTCTGTCGCTGTCTCTGTATCTGAACCCTGCTGTTACCACTTCTTATGAAGGTGCCATTTTTAACTCCTTGCTTTTCCTGCTAGTGATTTCAAGCCAGAGCAGAAAGAGCTCAGCTGTGCACTCTTTAGTGAAGATAGAGAACACACTAAGAGACAAGGTTTTCTAGTTGTGTTTACAGATTGACTTTTCTGCACTTAAAACTCTCCTTCTTGCTTCTGCAGTTTTCAGTCTCAGTAATCTCAGTGCTGATTATTAGTTTTACCTCTACTTAGTCTCTCAAGTAGATATTTTGGATACTTAATTGTGCCACCTGTTGCTTTATGGCTCAAGAATCCTTTCAGATCAGTGTTAGTCCACTACTGAGGTGGCAGGTCTGCACCCTGAGTGGATTTTTGGTGACTCAGAAAGGGTCCAGCACTGTCTCCCCGAGTTGCTTCTGGCAGGACTTGCTTGTTTTCAGAAAAGCAAGTCTCTGCTTTTCTGGACAGATGGGGAGAATAACTTTGTCCTGTGCATGTAGGCAGCCACTGGTTTTACAGGAGGGACGGGCATGCAACCCTCTCGCTGTGATTTAAAGGCCTTCTTGTGGCTGTCAGTGGAAAATTGGTTTTGGAAGTCAGGGTGCTGATGCTCCCAACAGCCAATTGTAGTTTTTTTCTATTTGTTTGTTTGTTTGTTTGTTTGTTTGTTTTTAACAAAGGTTACTGGCTAGAGTACACAGGTATCTCAAGGTCCTAATCATTGGACAAGCACAGTTAGCAAAGCCTTTAAGATTAGATTATCTCGTGATAGTTGTAACCTTTCCCCATCATTTCAGGTGCCATGCTGAATTTAACATTTGCCTGTCTGGCAGCAAGCCAAGTTTACAGGGTAATAAGCAGACCCTGTGTGGGATAATAAATACCAATCTACTGAGTGGAAGAAGAACCTGAAGGAGGATTTTGATCTTGAAAGTCTTCTGGTTTTTTCCTGAGTAACAAACAAAGAGAAGATGTCTCTGCTAATATTGCCTCAGATATGTTTCTGAAACTTCTGAAAACACAATTTAGATTAGTATTGCTAGAATAGATGTACTGTGGAAGTAAAATCTTTTGTTAGTTGGTCTCCATTAAGACAAGTTTGGATGTGGTAGGGGTCTGTGTATATTTTACGTGTATCAACTGCTCCTCTCCACGAGGTATTTCTCTAAGAGCTCTCTCAGGGATGCTTTACTGTGGTCATATGGTCAGGATTTTTGAAAGGGGTTCTTTTTCTAATTTGGATTTCTCAAGTAATAAATGAGGCATGCCTAGGAACATGGAATATCTCAAGAAAAATATCCATGTGCTGGAAAGGTCAAAACTTCAGGGGATGGATAAAGGTGGCCAACATGAGTTCACAGAATCTTGAAATGTCTGGGATCAGAATGGCTCTCTAAGGATGGAGAATTCTGCATCAGTCCTGGTGACTGTTTTGGTGCTCTACCAGCCTTGCTGTGAAATATCCTGTCACCTCTGACTCTCACAACTGATTAGAATGAATTTGTGGCAACTCCGCCTTGAAGGCTGCTTGCACAGTTCTGCTGAAGGAAACCATGTTGCACCAGTGTACTCACAAACACTTTTTTGTGGTGGGTTGGCCCCAACAGCTCATTCACTCCACCACGGCAACATGGGGAGAAAACAAAGATTGTGAGCAAAAAAATTCATGGTTATAATAAAGACAGGGAAGCCACTTACCAAATATCATTGCAGGCAAAACAGACCTGATTTGGGGAAATTAATTGTATTTGTCATCCATGAGCATAAACATTTAATTACGGATTCAGGTACTGGGAAATGAACAAATAAAGAAGTTGAACAGTTAAAGCACCTGTTCTCCCTCCACTGGTTCAACTTGGCTCCAAGCACTTCTGTCCCCACCCTTGTTACTGCCACAGGGTACCCTCAGTCCCTTCAGTGAGGCATGGCTTGGGGTCTGGGTCTGGTATCCCTCTGCCACTCCTTCCTGCTCACCCCTGTCCTGTACTCCAGCATGAGTCCTACAGTCATGTGCATCCACAGGCTGTGGTCCCTGCCAGGAGTGCCTGTTCTGCCATGGAGCACCTCCTCCTTGCTCCTGCTGTTGTTCTTTCCTCTCCCTCTCTGGTGTTTTCTTAAGCAGGTTTTCACAGAGACACCAGCAGCTTGGCTGAGAGGCTCAGCCATGCCCTGTGGTTGGTTTGCTGGAGCTGTGTCCAGAACAGGCAGCCCTGACCCCTCCTCACAGAGATCACTCTTGCTGCTGAAACTGTGCCATGGGCACACAGTGGGGTTTTTGCTTGCATGGAACCTTTTCCTCACTTTCTGTTCATCAATTTATCCCTAATAAATGTGTTTCTGCTCAACAAGTGGGGCTGTGAAGAAACTCAGGGCTGAGAGGTAATGCTTTCATTCAATGGCCTTTCAAAGAAATCCCTCTCAGAGCTTTTGATCCTGCAGCTTTTCAGCTGGGAAGTAAGGGGGGAAAAGGAAGAGTAAATCTCAGTGCCATGCTCTTATCCCACAGGATGCTGTGCCCTTGTGTCATAAACCCTAAGGAAAATTCCAATGAGTTAAAGCAGTTGGTCTACTTTAACAGAAAGTATCAGGTAAAGCATATTGCATTTGTTAGAAGTTTAATGTCATCCTTCTGTTGATCAGGGGGCCACAGGTGGGCTAATCTGAAAGTGGGGGTCAGTTTCCACTCATTCTAATGACATATTTGTAGTCGTGATTAAAAAAATTAGGATCAAGATCTTTTCAATTCTATTTCACGAAACCAACAAAACATAAGAGAAGAAAAATTGTTACAGAGCCCTAGAAAGTAGAGTATGTCAGAGAGCCAGCAGTTTTTTGATCAGTTATGTTATTGAAAATCAGGTCAAGTCACACAACTTGGTAACTCAGGTACAGCACGTCAGCCAAACCAAGACCCCTTTGGTGGTTCTGGAAGGGTATCTTTTTGTCAGAAAATCTAATCCCTGAGCAGGCTGCCAATCCTTGTCAGTCAGGCAGCCATTCCCAGGCTGCCTCTCTGCTGAGAAGCCCAGGATGAGTGTCTCAAAAAGGCATTGGCTGCCTGGCACAAGCTGAAAACCGTGGTCCTGTCTGAGCTTCTGCAGGTGGGAGTGGCAGCCCCTGGGTGAGGTGTAAATGGATGGAACAGCTTGATGAGCTGAACTCAGAAGAAGGAACAATGACAACTTTTCTTTGACTCTTTAGGAGAGAACCCGGCAGTTAGTGGAGAGTGGAAGGTATGACACGAAGGATGATTTCACAGTGGTTATGCAGCCATTTATGACTAATATGGAAATGCCAAAAACACAGGTAAAACAAGAAAACCACACCTATGTTAAATCCTGGTGCAATGCCACTGACTTGTCAAAATTGTTTTAGCTGTAAATGTAGCTAGCAGTTTCCTGACATAGTAATTATTATATTCAGTTACTGTCCAAAATTGCAGAAAATGTTTATGGAATATGAGATAATGGACAACAGGAATACAGACTTTGTTTTAGGGCACTGCAATTGGACAACCATGAAGTAGATATTTTAGTTCAAAGTCTTAATCAGGAAACACTTGCTCTACATTCCCTATACATCAAGGCCTTTCCGGTATTTTGGTAAATGACCTTTGGTATGAAAACCATATGTTTCAAAGCACTGTAATGTGTAAATCTCAAGGGAAATAAAGAACACAGTTGATATCTGTGCCCAGGTATTCTGTACTCAGAGTCACAGTGGTCTGTATTCCTTATTACCTTGGGAATAGTATATTAAAGAGTTTTAAAAGGCTTCTTAGTTTTGAGTTACTAACTTTCCCTGGCCTGGTTTAATTCTTGCCTCAGAGGCCTTTGGAGATACTTTGTTTAGAAGTCAGCTGGGTTATCTCACTGGAAGAGAGGAGACATAATGCTCATTGCATATTTGCCTCTGTGACAGCATCTGTCTTGTTTTCTAGGAGGGGTGGCCAGATTCTTCATATTTTGCCCCAGATTGTTTCCACTTCAGCCAAAAGGCTCATTCCCAGGCTGCGCGTGCTTTGTGGAACAACATGGTAAGGCTTTTAAAGGTTGTGTTAGTTCCTCCTTGTTCACTTCATCCTGCCCTTGGCAGGAAAAAAACCCCAGGGAGCTACGAGGTTGCTAGCCATATCTCTTCTGAATTGTGTTTACAAAGGAAAAGAGTGATCATGTGAAGAAAGGTCACCTGAATTGTTAAACCAGTCATATCAAACCAGTAAATCTCAGGGTATGATAAGTCTGGATGGGTTAAGGCTGTGTCTCTCAGGAAGATGATGCCTGCCAGGCACACTGATCAGCAGGCCACATTCCAGGTGTATGGGAATTAGCCTCTTCAGCACACGAAGAAACAGTGCATGGAGGCAGCTGCCAGCATTGGTGCAGTGCAATGCAGTTGTCTTGCTGTGCTGCAGAGATGGTTTCCAGTGGCTGGCAGCACAGCATCATCACCCATTCCTCTCTGGTACTCATCTGCTTTTCCTCTGTGCATCTCCTTTGCCCCCCAGCTGGAGCCTGTAGGGGAGAAGACAGATAATCAGCGCATAGAAAATGAGATTACCCTCAAATGTCCATCTGAGGTAAGTTACAAGGGTGTCTGTGGTTATTGTGGGGGTGCTGGGGGTGGCTGGGGGTCTGTGTGAGCCTTTACCCAGTGCCTGGAGCTCTGTCTCTCAGAAGGTGGTCTGCTCCTCCCCACACCATTTGTGCCACTGCCACCAAGAGCAGTGTGAGTGCTCACCCAGGAGACAGTGAAGGGCAAACAGGAGTAAGCTTCCTCATGGTCACACATCACAGCTGGCCAAAACACAAGGGAAGGGTGTTTGGCCTGCCTACCCAAGGTCATCAAGTATCCACACTGAATGGCAGAGCCTCGGTGGCGGGGAAGCAGAGCAATGATGGTACCAGTCAGCGTAGCTCTGCAGGATTCACTGGGAATACCTTGCAGTGGGGCCACAAGCTTCTTGTGAACCACCACAGCAGGGTCCTGAGAGTATTCTCTAACTTCTGTTATAAAAATATAGTCTATATTTACTATTGTTACACAGATTTTAAAAAGACTTTTTCTTTTTTTTTAATCCCTGGGTTTTATTTGCATCAAGCTGCTAATCATCTACAGACATCTGAGAACTGAAGCTTGGAGAATGGAAGTCTCCATGTGTTCCTCTGATGCTTTGCATTGATTCAGGTTGCCTTGTTTTGTAGGCTGAGCCATTCCTGAGGACATACAAGAACAGTAATTACACATACCCTAACCAAACTCCAGTAAGTGTCAACATCACCATCCCACTGTTACTCTGCTGCATCTGTTCCTGCATGGTAACCAAATGAGTTATGTTCTGCAGCACAGGGGAAATCAGTCTTTGGCCAAAGGGGCTTGGGAGGCTGAGTGCATGGCCCAGAGCAGGGAAGTACTCCCTGAGTTGGACAAAATGCATTGGGAAACACCAGTAAGAACATGTGTTCAGACAGCACTGTTATCAGTACAGGACACAGGGCTCTTCTGAGCAATGCTGAATATGACTACTGAACTGAGCAACCAAGACCTGTCTAGTTACATGCTAAAGAGGCTCCAGTTTATCCACCTGGCCTCTGCTGGGAAAATCCTAGTTACTACTGACTGTATTTGCTAGCCAAATGCTGTTTAGCTTTCTTTTTCTCCTTAGAATTATGGAAGCCAGCTGCCATGTGAGGACAGGTCTCCGTCCTCTCCTCCTGCAACTTCAGGTAGTCTTGCTTGTTTCATTTTAAGAGGTTGAATTACCTTCAGCTGTCCTTCAAGATGAATGTTAATTTTTTTCTGAAATGTTTGCTGGACTGTGAAAAACCTTGCTCAGAAAGGATGTCATGATTTTCAGCAGATGCTTAATGGATACAATGCCACACTGTCACGCAAGGTAGCATTCTGACTAAATAGCTTCACTGAACTCACTGCCAGTGGAGAACTTCAAAATAACTTGTGATAAAATCCAAATTTGAGTGCTGACATACCTTATAAGCTATTCCACTTAAATGTCATGGAAAGAAACTGGAAATACAGCTTCATTCATGTTAGTCTTGAATTTAGCAGTATTCAGTTTTTCAAATAACTTCATCTTGTCTTTTCCTTAGTCTTCTTAAGTCTTTAATGTGCTGATCCTGCTTTATGTAATTCTGCATTGTTTTACCTTCACTTTGGTGCTGGATATTGTTTGCCACTTATTGTTATTTGCTCCTTGCTCTTGGGTCTTTTTGGTAGCGACATTTATGCACATGTTGGTGCTACAATCACAGGAGATGGGCTGGAAAGAGCTTCTGATTTATCACTTGGGTGTTGCAAAAAACAATGTGACAGAGCATCACAATGCACAATTGCATATTTCATGTACACAGCAGAGGGAAAAACAGCTATTTCCCACCCAGGTTCAACTGTATCTCTTTCCTTTGCAGTGCATTCCCTAAAGCCAGCTGATGTGAGAATTGTAGCAGCCCTTGGGGATTCTTTGACGGTAAGAAGATGGTGTTTTTACTGTTCTCTTGGTAAAACTACCAACATGTGCCTGCTCCAGTGGAGAGGAAATAGCTGTTGTAGCCAGAAGCAAAGATCTGTTCATTCATGGATGATAATAGATCTAGCAGCTAGATTAAGAAAGAAGGTGTCAGTCTTCCAGCACTGCATTCCCCCCACGCACGTATTCACATGCTTTTGAACTCAGGCAAAAACACAGGCAAATCCTTTAAAGAGGTGCCTCGGTAGTTTGCTGAATTGGAGGCAGATCAGATGCTGTTGAAAAGAATGGGACATGGCACAAGGCTTAAGTTACTGTGCCTTTCAAAGTCTTTTTCTGAATAGGAATGGATGGATGAGCCTGTTTTTTCAGCTTTGGTTCTTCCAGGAACAGAATGCAACTAAGTGGTGCATTTTAATGACAGCATTTTAATCATTTTAGCATTAATGAGATAAGGAAGTATGGGGTGAGAGCCCTCTAACTCTATGCATTTCAGAAGATATTAAGTCATTTTATTGTGCTTGTTTTAACTCTTAACATATTTCTTGATCATGATACAGTTCTTGCTGCTGCTGATTATCTTTGGTAGTCAAGAAGGAATATATCTCAAAATCCAGACATGTCATATTCCAGTTATGCCTTTCTGCCTTATGTTTTCATACTGGTCAAAGACTGAAATTCTACAATCAGGTCAAAGGAAACACTGGACAGAAAGTTGTAGTTGGAGCATAGGTTTCTCTGAATCTGAGCCTCAACAAAGGTATTCTGTGTACAAACCATGAGCCCTTAACAACTCCCTGGCAGATATGTTGCTACAACTCCTACACACAGGAGGCTACTGAAATAAATAGAAGCATTTTGACGTAAACCTGCAGTATTAACAAATGAAAGATATTCTGTATATGGTTGTGGTTGCTGTATTGTAATATCTAGGGCCCTGCAGGTGTTTCTGCTTCTAAGTATGATCTGTAGGAACTGGGAATAAAATCTGCTTTCATAGAACATGCAATGGCCTATTGCTGTCTCAGAGCTGCACTTGGCCTGTGCCTGGTTATCCTGAACACCAATCTTCTGTTATTCCAATGAAGTTTATACATAGAAGAAAATGTAGCATTGTGGTTTAGTCTAAGGTAGCAGCAAACAGGCTGCCTGGTCGTGTAGTGTACCAAAGAACTAACCTGCACCTAGATTTAGGAGGAAACTGTACAATCACAGCTGGCAGGAACTCTGCTTCTGAATTCTGGAGGTGTTTTAGGAGGGATGTAGTTGCTAGCTTTCCTCTTTCTTCAGGGTAAGTGTAGAGAGTGCTTTCTTCTTGCTCCAGTTCTGCTATAAGCCTTTCCATTTAGCACAATGGTTTTCATACTGGTATATATGTATTATGGTGCTTCTTTCTGATACATGCTTATTTTCTCTGCTGAGTTCATACAGTGTTTCATATCATTAGCCAGAAGGTTTTAGTGTGTTTGATTGAGATGTTTTCATCACTGTTGAGTAACGCAACCATAAAATAATTATTTAGCTCATCTGGACCCATGTCTTTGTTCCACAGCTCCATCATACATTTTGTGTGTCATGTGTGCAATATGAGGCTTGTAAATAATTATGAAAGGTATTGTGTTCTTCATGAGAAAGGTCTGGGAAAAGCCAGATGCCTTTTAAACCTTTGGAAGACATCCACTCAATTAAAAAGTAAACAAAACATCTATGTAATTCTATTTAAGTTAGTAAATTCTATTTGCTTATGCATTTGTATTACAAGTCACTATTGCATTAGTAATTGTGCTTTAATTTCATTTGGTTAATGAAAAATAATGTCCAGGCTGGTTCAGGAATTGCCTCAGATACCCTACAGGATGTGACCACTCAATACCGGGGACTGTCTTGGAGGTAAGTCTTCAGCCAAGGTGATGAAGAGATGTGTTTTGGGCCTTTCAGCTGTCAGAAAATTGAAAAACAGGTTACTTCTCAGGCTAGCATTTCTTGAAGGTGTATCAAGGTCCAAGATTTTTTCATAAGACTCCCTTGACAGAAAGCATTTCCAGCAATGGAAATGGATTTTAAGCAAGCTTTTTGATCTCTCTTATGCTTTTATTTTTGGCTGCCTGCAACAGTTTCTATTTTTATGTTGGGATGTCAGGTTGGAAGTCTACAAAATTGGAGCAGAATCACTGGAACAAACAAGTCAGAACTGGTTGGTTTTGGGATTTCTTCTCAAAGTTTTCTATTTCTGAATGTTTTGTAGTGTCATGGAAAATAGTTTGTTTGGCCAGAGAACTTTTGCCCCATATAGCAACACACAGTCATAAAAGACTAAATTGTTTTGCGGTTGTGATGTAGCTCTTCTGATGTTGACTGAAGCAGTTCTGTGCTGTACTCTGATACTGCTGTGTAAGCTGGAGTGTGGCCTCAGTATGTCCTGTCAACACAAAAGCTGGTGAAATATATCCCTGTGCAGAAAGCAGGAGAAGAGAGTGAGGGGCCACTGCTGAAGCTCTCTTGTCACTCAAGGGCTGGCTGTGTTTGGTGTTGCCTTAGAGGGGCTTCATGAGGTGGGAATGGACCTCAAAGTTGACCTTCTAATCTGCAGTATTTAAGGCTTGATCGTTTGAGTATGAAGCTATGTCAGGCATTTTTGTGCCACTTGATAAATGATTCACTATTCCCCTGTAGATCTGCAAGAGCATCAAATCCTTCTGGCAAGCATCTTCACCACTGAAATCTCACCTGTTCTCCCCAATAGCACTTCCACTTCTGTCCTCTCCATGGATTCTGATAGAATGATAGTTACCAAATTATTAACCCTTTGCTTTTTCCCATGATGTGTGGCAGGTTTTCACTTTATTTATTGTCTGTGTCCAGATAAGAGGTGAATGACTGGGATTTTTCTTTCTCATTTTAGTATTGGAGGAGATGAGTCATTGGAGAATGTGACAACTCTACCTAGTAAGTAAATGCTTTGCTAGATATAACTGGCAACAGCTTTGAGGAGATGCAGTGGACTAATTTCTGATAGATTTATAGAGAGCTTTTACGTCTCTCAAAGCTGGTTTAGTGAAATTAACAAGAACTACCTTTAAAAGAAATAGTATCCTACAATTAAAAAAATAAAAAGTTGCCTTCATCAGTGAAGCTGACAACCAGATAGAAATTCACTTACTTTCTTTTCCATCTCTCTTTTCAACTCTTTGGTGAGTATTAATTTGAATTTCTAACTAACCTTGCTATGTCATGCTCACGATGTACTTAACATTTGCTTTTAATAAATATTCCATCACGATTTTTACCAAAATTAATATTTGTGTAGAGTAGGCCTCTTTGGTAAATAAAACTGCCTACTCATACATGTAACCTGAAAGGAATAATTTTAACTTTCTCTTCACTGAAACCTGCAACTTTTCATAGCTCAGTCTATTATTAATGTAAAGCTACTTGAGTTTCAGTTTGGATCAGCTGTAATAATAAACTTCCATTCAAAGAGGGCCAGTAAATTGTTCTTTTGTGGGTTGACCATTATTGTAAGCAGAATGTAGCAGGAATATAATTAGAAGAAGAATTAATTCATTCATTGGGTCCTATTACATTTGATAAAGCCCTCATTAAAATGTGATTAAAGTCAGTCCTTGAGATTGAAGTAGATTTTATAGTTTACAATGTGGCCATGTTCACTCTCAGCTGTAAGTTACTGTGTCAACTTCCTTTTGGAAACTGCTGTGGAGAACGTGGTGGTTCATCAGAGCCATGCATCTGAGGCTTTATCCTTCACATTTGTCAGTAGTGTGAGATTTTGCACAGCAGTGAGGCAGACCCAGATGACTGAGCTGAAAACCAGCTCCTGCTGGGCTGAAGGACCCTTTTGCACCCTCGCTTCACAAAGTCAACATCGTATGACTGAGAATTTTATTTTAGGCTTTAACCACTGCAACACAAGAGAGAACTGCATGCAGTAGTAGCCCTCAGTTTTGCTCATCTTATCTGCTGGTGCCAGTGCAGGGCACTGCAAGCACACTGCTGTCTGAGTCACTGCCAGCTGGTGTCCCCTGTCCCCAGTGCATGGGGAGCCCATCTAGCTGCCCAGCAGCAGCAGCTGTGCTGTCTGAGAGCAAAGCTGTGGCAGTGCTGGTGTGTGCTGTTCCCTGTAGGCAGGGAGCAGCTGGAGTCTTTTTGCCTTCATTGCCACCTTTGTTTTTCAGACATCTTTCGAGAGTTCAATGTTACAATCGTGGGCTACTCAACTGGTACCGGGAGTGAGAATGATTCCAATGCATTCCTTAACCAGGCAGTTCCTGGAGCACAGGCTGAGTATGTAGCTTTTTATTTTACATTTGTAGGTGATGGATGCTTCATCTAATTGCCTTTCAGCTGTCTCATGGGCTGTCACAACTTGCTCTGAAGATCAAGCAAAACCAGTCGAGTTAGAGTGGGAATAGACTCAAAACATGTTGAATGTATGGGTTTATTTCAAAGGAAAACTTTCAAATGAAACTAACAGTCCTCGTCATGAAATCCACAAGCAAGAAACTGGCAGAAACAGTTTGAACTCTTCCTGTTCAACATCTATTAATTTATCTATTTATTGGTCAATAAATCTCTGAGAATGTGAATGTTTTTAGAAATTGAACATATAAAGAATTGGTATAAATAAACTAGGAATAAAACAGGGTGAAATCTAATGTAATTCTGGCCTCAGGTTTCTGGATAAGCAAGCAGGAGAGGACAGGAGAGAGGTGCAGAAAAACCCAGTCTGGAATCTTAAGAAAAGAGAATTACTAATGGTCATACGTGGGTTTTGGTGCATTGCAGACCTGGTGCAGTTGCAGCCAGTTCTGCCAATATAATAGGGATTGTAATGCTTTGCAGTCACCTGAATTTGGCTCTTTGCTTTTAGTCACACCTGGGAAGCTGCATGAGTTGAGCTTTGCTATATTGGTTACCCTAGAAATCCCTGGATACTTATTCAAAGTCAGTGCTGTTTAATTAACAAAACAGATGGCTGCTTGAATTCAGTCATAGTTTGGGCACAGAATCTGGCAGACCATGCCTGGATTTGACATTGTGGATTGCTATTACCCAGACCTTAATTTGTTTGTTTAAAGAAAAATTCATCTTCCTTCCCAAAGGAGTCTTGGAAGTGAACTTCAGAAGCCAAGGGAGGTGTTTGTGTTTGCTGTATCTAAGCAAAGATTATTAGCATTTATCAGGTTGTTTTATCGCTCTTCTGTAGGCCTTGAGTAACTTCTGAATCATTCTGGTAATCTCAGTAAATACTTGGATTTCCTGACAGAAATGGGGTGCTAGGTCCCCTGCTATATCCTACAGCCCCCACAGAACTGAGAGAAGGCATTTTTTTACCTGCGATGACTGAATGCATCTGTGTATGTCAGTGAAATGTGCATCAGCCATTAATGAGAATTTATTAACATACTGTATGCAGCATATATCCAGATTACCTCCAGCTTTTCTTGTTGCATGAAAGAATGAGATAGGTGCCTGTCTTGTATTCTTCATCAGCTAAATCCTAAAAAAGGCTTTTTGGTTTGGTGGAAAGTCTTGAAGCAGGATACACAAACCTCTTAAATCACCATTATGACTTAAGGCAGCTTGTATCAGCAGCAACAGAGGCATTGCTGTTAAGTAGCTATTTGTTAGCTGTTTGAAATGAGTTGATGGATGCTAGTCTAATGAAAATTGCCCACTTCATCTATATCAATTAGTTTTCCTTCTTCCCCTGCAAGTGACTGGACTGGATAAACATGATGAAATTGAGCTAGCTTTGTTTTGTAACCCTGTTTTGTAAACATTCAGCAAGGAGACACAGACAAGAATCATGCCAGATTTCTGCTTGTCTTCCTTTGTTTCTCTGTCTCATAACTCTCTGCAGAAAGCTGTGCAAAAGTAAAGTCCTGTAAACTACTATCCCTGAGCTCTGAGATACTTCTTTTGGGATTCTGTTCTGTGTTTTGGCTCTTGGTGTACCTGAGAAGATTAATTCATCCTAGTTGAGTACTGAAATGCATTGCACCATAAGGAAATGTTTCTCCTGCTTTAGGTATTTGACCCTGGAATGATGATGCAATCCACCATTTATTCTTCATCAGCCAAAACCACCTATTTTCCAGGGATTCACAAGGCAAAAGAACTCCACCAGCTAATGCTGGTATTTAAGAATTGTTACCTGGCCTGTCTTCCTTTATGGTGCTAATGCAGAAAGCGCTTTCCAGAAGTGCTGGGACATTTATGAAATCAGATAATTTTGTGGCCTTACCAGCTTATGGAAACCAGGTGTAAGGGTTTCTTAAAATGAAATCCATGGCTGCTTTGAAGAGCTCTTTATTGCAATTGATGACAATGTAGTAATGCAGGTCTCATTGAGCAAAATGTTCCTAAGCCTATCTGCATTCATTGCCAAAGTGCTTAAGTACGTGATGGAGTTCAGGATAGATCTGAATAATATTGCTGAAGCAGAGCCTGGCTGAGGTCTCTGATTTCATGTGGAAAAATAAGGAGGTTAGGAATTTGAGAGTGAGAGGAAAAAACAGGTGACAGGAACTGTGAATATCTCTATTTCCCATTAGCAAACTGTTTGCATTTGGTCAAGATCTAAATTTGATTGAAACAGCAGTTCAAGGATGGATGATTGCTGGCACTACTTCATTCGAGATGTTGCTGGATCTGGCTGATGGCATTGGCTTAGGATGCATCAGTACCTCACTGACTGCATGAGGAATCAAAATGTTGTGGACTGCCAGATCAATATGTGGTGTTTTCCTCTGTGTCAATATTGAAGTTGATGCCCAGCTTAGGGGTTTCCACAGTAAGAACAGAAGGAAATCGTGACCACCTGTGGCTTGTGATAGCTTTGGGGTATAAATAAACAGGTTATGACATTGGACAAGGGTAGTGGTGATAAGAACTACTGCAAGCACACAGTGTCTGTGTCACAAGTGGATGTATGACAGGGCTCATTCCTGAGCAGATGCTCCCATGCCAGTGTTAGATCAGTATTCAGCTGGACAAGGGTGGTGAGAGGCCTCTCTTTTGCCTACAGTAAACAAAGCATTGCAAAGAAGAGCTAAACTCTGGTTGCCATACAAAAAAAGTGTCATGCTTATTAATGTCAGCTGATATGCTCCCAGAAATGATAGACAGCCAATGTCTTTAACAAGAGCCTGGAGGGAGATGCAGCTCATTCTGAACCACAGACCAGCCTGGAATGCTTTCTGACCCCATTCTCTTCTCTGTGCATATTTGAAGACCAACCTGTCAGGGCAGTCAAATAAAGCTGAAGCATTTAACCTAGGTAACTCAAAACTCATTTCACTTTAGAGAACTCTCTGTCTGTCTGTCTGTCTGTCTATCTCTCTAATCTATCAATCAAATCTATTTTATCTACCTAATCTATGTGTGTATATATATATATATGTACAGAAAAAAGAGTGCTTACCTGGTTATTGGAAAACAGATTCACTGTCATCTTAATTTGTCTGAGTAATCTTGAAGGTTATTTGGATTTTTAATTACCCTGTAAAAGTTGTGTGCATGGAACTCTTTCACATAGTGTACAGTTCTGTACTGATTCTGGGTGCAGGCTACAAAAACGAGGAGGGTGTGCACAGTGAGCTCTGAAACCCACATTTTTCAGGGGCATGTTGCTCAAGAGGTCAGCTAAGTATTGGGACTATTCCCTTGTTTTAGTCTATGAGGAATAGGTTGAGAGCAGCCTAGCTCTACAGAGGCCCTCTGCTTACAACTGTTGCTGTGTCTGGCTTTTCAGCTCTCTTAGGTGCTAAGCACTGTAGTAGGAGCTGAATTTAGGGTTCCAGATTATTGACTGAACTTGAGTAAAATCTGTATTCAAGTTTGATTTGATGTTGATTTTATTACCAAGATGTGAACCTGTAATTTGATCACAGCAACATGAGTATTGTAATGTGTCCTCACTCAACCCATCAGATATCTGACAACTTGATTTAAGATGTCTGAAGTGTGGTAATGTTGATCTCTCAATACAGGTGTTACTTTCACTCACTAGTTCTCCTTCTTTCCAGGCACTTGCCAGCCCAAGTAAGAAATCTTGTGAGACTTATGAAAACTGATCAGGTAAGTTGTCTGGGACTCCTTTAAACTTACAGCATGAATAGAAATAGGTGTTGCTTCATACAACAGATCCACCTGTAATGACACCGCGTGCATATCACAAAGTTAAAGAAATTCAGGCTGGTTATTTTCTTCTTTATTGCACAGAGAATTGACTTCAGTGCAGACTGGAAGCTCATAACAGTGCATATTGGAGCCAACGATCTGTGCAACTATTGCAAAGACCCTGTGAGTAGTGGAACTGGTTATCTGAAACTGTGGTGTCAGTGTAGAAACACCTCAGGGGAAATCATAAAGCCTTCACAGAGATAACATGAGTTATGTATGGCCTGCTATATGTTTTGACAGTGGTTTTTGCTGGCAGTACCCTGATATAAAAAGTCACCAGCAACAGAGTAGGATGGTTTTGTTTTTTTCTGGCTTACTCCAGGATAAGAACCACTGCTTTGGCTACTGTTTTTTGACCATAAGCAAAAAATGGAAGGGAAGAAATGCCTCACTCCTCTGATGTGGTAACTGCTCTGCTGCTAGCTTGGCCTCTTTAGACATCCAAGAGTGGTAGTGGTAGTTCAAAGCAGTGCAACCCTACAATTGTCATCACCCCATAATTCACAGTGTGGGGAGGTGCTAGGAAAAGGTGAGGTGTATATATGAGGGAAGTTGCTGCAGTGCTCAGTCTTATTTAAATGTTATGCTTCTCTGGATTGTGGAGAAGCCTTTAGGGCTGCCATAAGGAGATCATGGGAGTTGAGTGGGCAGGCAGCAGGGAGAGGCCACCTTTCACTGCCAACTCTCACTCTCTTGCCTTTAATATGCTAACTTCTTGTGAGCATTTTCAATTCTCCTGCAACCCCTTGTGCTTGAGAAATGTGCTGCTTCTGCAGGAGCCTTGCTAGGCATCTTTGCTGCTGCTGCCAAGTTTTATAGCCTTATTTATAGCTGTGACCTTGACTAGCAATGATTTCACATAATTTTATGAGAGCTTATCAGCTGGCTGTGAGCATGGCTATGGCTGCTTGGTTTATGCTGTTCAGCATGCATTCAGATTGGGTTCCTTCCTGCATTTTTACATGAAGGGCCCAGTGGGTTTGGGTTAAATATGCTGCTACTCAACAAGGTTTATTTTAAATCCAAAATTTCACTGAGCCACCCTACATTTTAGATTACTTGCTGTGTTTAAAATCCCCCATCTCTAGAAAGAAGCAAGATCATTCTACTGACCACAATGTTGTAGGGCAGAAAAGGAAGTGAATTAATATGATTCTCCAGCCTCTCAACCTAAATTCCTTGTGTCTCCATTTGACAGTAATCTCTTCTGTTTCTATCAGGATCACTACTCAGCTGGGAATTACATCAAAAGAATTCAAGAAACTCTTGATATTCTGCACAAGGAGGCAAGTACTGTGAAATTATCCCAGCATTCTAGCTCACACTGAGATATGACTGACTGATGCTAGATCTTCCGTTTGTTTGATTTTGTGAGGTTTTTTTTCATTCTGGTAGCAAACATATGTTGTTGACTTCTACAAAAAACATTTTCTTTTGTCTTGTCTACCTGCAGTAGTGAGATACTAGTATGGGAAAAGAATTGAAAGCTGAGTTGGAGGAGTTTGGTGGAGTGTTTGTTGCTTTTTCATTATTCTTAATTTTTTATCCTTCCAGTGGTGGGGAAAGGGAAGGGGTGTTAAATGGCTGGACTTTGGGATAAAATAAATGCACTGTGGGCTGTGTAACCAGTTTCTGCTCAGCTAAAGTCTGACTTACCTTTCAGGTTCCAAGAGCTCTAGTGAGTCTGGTTGATGTGGTGGACATCCTCCCTTTGAGACAGTTGTTTGTGGACACTCCAGTTCAGTGCCCCAAGTATTTGGCAGAGTAAGGCTTGTTTGACTTCCTTTTAGCCTGTTTGTGTTCTTATTCCATGCTTCTCTCATAATTTGAACTGATGTTTAAAGCTAGCAGGCCTGTGGACTTGCCATGCAGTGCTGACATCACCCTGCCTGATGGCATTTCCTTCTCTTGGCTTTGACCTAAGTGTTGTTCATGTCTAGAACTGTACATAATGTACACCTCAAGGGCTAGGGTTAAAGTTACTGATACAGGCTTCTTCAAGACAGGTTTGAAGTGCACAAACATTTAGATTTGGGTGCCTATTTGGAGGAACATGATGTATTTGAGGAGTAGGCAGGTTTCCCCTGTTTCAGAGGCTTTAGTGCAATGAGTAATTTTGCATTCTTTGCTGACCTTTCAGACAGAGATAAATTCTCTGTCCTGGGAATGCAAAAGGAATGGTTGATTGGAAAGGTAGCAGCTCAGAAGTGAAGCAGTCAGTACATTTCAAAGACTTGTTTTCTAGTTCCCCAGGGGGTCTGGTGTGCACTTCTGTCAGTCTGCAGAGCCTTTGGGTGCCAGGGTGTAATTAATGAAACAAACTACCCTCTGTGCAGTGTGCACTACTTTGATATATCTGGGTGTGAAACCAAAATTACTTAGAGTAGTATCATTCATGTGAGGCAGAAAATAAGACCAAGGTTTGAAATTACAATAGCAAGGATGATAAGATGTTTTCACAAAAACATAACTGTACTGTTAATCCATGTCATGAGGGCTTTGGATGACAAAGGGTGGCATCTGCATTATCAGATGTTTAACTCTGTCTATTCCTGTTTTCTTCTCTAACCTCCCCCACAGTTATCTGTGCAGCTGCGTTCTCACAGGAGAAGAAAACTCAGAAAATTTAACAATGGTGAGGGACGCCATCAAAGCTTACCAGGTATGACTGTCGAGAGTGGTACAGTTATTTTATTTCCAGTTGAGGTGAGCCCTTGATTACCAAATGACATATCATATCCATATTTTACCCAAACTATGATGTCAGCAGGAGCTCATTTGATGCTATTCAAACCTATCATGTGACCAAAACTAGCAGCAGAAGTCTTCAGAAAAATTATGTTTCCTAGTAGAGGTTACTTGGTGGGAGTTTAGTCACCAAAACCCTGTCCCTGACAGTTTCAGTATTGTGTTCCAGCCTTCTCAGCCCCTTTGCAACATCCCAGCCCTCTTTTGCCAATGTCTGTGGCTATTTAAGTTCAAAAGTAAAACTTCCTTTTGATTCCAGCACTTTCAGAAAACGCAAACAAAGAAGATAGTTATGATGCAAAGATGTTGTTGAAGTATTGCTGGTGGTTTTGTGTTTCTTGCAGCTTGGCATTCAGAGACTGATAGAGTCTGGCAGATATGACACTCATGAAAATTTCACAGTGGTCATCCAGCCTTTCCTCCAAAATCTGGACACTACTTTTGATCAGGTATGATCTAAAGGTGATTTCTGCATTNAA
Source organism: Chaetops frenatus (assembly GCA_013400775.1). Classification (NCBI taxonomy): domain Eukaryota; kingdom Metazoa; phylum Chordata; class Aves; order Passeriformes; family Picathartidae; genus Chaetops; species Chaetops frenatus. The sequence continues at coordinate 171,242 of VZTR01009692.1, forward strand.
ATAGTTTCACTCTGTTCTGTGCTTTTCTTATGAGAAGTTGCTGCTTTTTGGTATAGTATAACAGATTTCTTCATATAGTGAGCAGTTCTTAGTTATACATATTGTTCTGTCAATATCAATTAATGTTTTGGAAAATGAGTCTAAACCTGATTTAAGAGGTTTGTTTGTGTATGTTCTTTAAGGTACATGAATATTTTTCTTCCTGAAAATACAACATGATTAGTAAAAGACCAAGTTATTAAATTACACTTCTTAAAGCAACATAGCTGTATTGCTCAGTGGAGACTGAGCATGGCATCAGCTTCCCCTTATGTACATAACTCATTTTTGTGTCTGACAGAAAGGGAAGTTTACCTATGATCTCGTGGAAGTAGTTCTACATAATTCATATGTATATGTTGATGTATATTTCAGTTCCTTGAAAGGACTCAAACTTTCCCTAAAGCTGAAACTATTTTTGTATGTGGAGCTATTTTTGTATTCTGGAGCTAAGAGGAGATAGGGCAAAATATTGAGCAGGGATTGCTCTGGCATAATTGAACTGGACTGATTCTGAAAATGTTCCCAATAGCTGGTGAAAGTTTGGGAAGTCAAGATGTTGCTATGGACAAAATTGGAAAGATGGATGAAAGCTTCACAGGCCTTTTCTTTTGTCTGTGTGTGAAGTTGGTGCCCATGAAAACTCACCCCTAGGGATTTTGGTACTGAGGGTAGGGAGCACAGAATTAAAACCAGAAGAAGCAACTCTCTGAACTTTTTTTGTAGTCTCACAAGCATTAGTTCAGATTTTAAGAAGATCAGGATGCTCTTTTAATTTCTTATCTCATACCACATTCAGATGTTCCTGAACTGAAAACTCTGTCTCTAAACATGGCAAAAGATATGATGCAAATTTTGGTAGTAGTCCTCTAAAAAACAAGCCTGTCTACACTGAAAAAAACCTGCTCAAGTTTTGGGGAAGAACTGCTCTGACCAAAAAAAAAGTTGTTTCAGTCATGTGTGACCCTAATCTCAGTATTCATGTGACAGCCAAGATATTTAAATTTCCAAACTCCGTTTCCTTCAGATCCTCCAGCACCTGTATTAATCCTGTACTGAAGTACAGCTTTGCTCAGAAAGGAGACTGCTCTGGTGTGCTTGGTCAGCCTGGCTGCCTTCCATCAAACATGTACTTGCTTCTTGATCCTTTCAAAACTCACAGCTGTGCAGAAGGTACTGCAGAGCATAATGATGCCTGTGGTTCCTGTTCTAATGACAACTGGAACCAAGGAGAGGAATCCTTATTGCAGAACCTGAAGAGGAACTGTACCATAATTGAAAGCGGTGGTTTTGCTACTTCTGTGTGGATCTGCCTATGGGGCACATAATCATCTCTAGCTAAGTGTTTCTGGTAGCTCTTGGGTCTGCTGAAGTACAGTTTGCATTGCCAGATAAACAGGAGCCTTTCTGCAATGGAGAGAGGAGAACAAATAATATGAATCTCTCTTTACTGGTTCTGATTTGGCCTCAGCAACTCCAAATTGGAAGTGTGGGGATTCTTCTACACTCAGATGCCCTTTATGCTTTTATTTGTAGGATGGGAATCCAGATGTCTCCTACTTTGCACCTGACTGCTTCCATCCGAGCCAGAAAGGCCATTCTCAGCTTGCCAAGGCTCTCTGGAATGCTGTGGTAAGGTGACAGGCTCTGCATACAATGAGATCTCCACCTAGACCTGACTTCCATTAAAATATCTCTGTAATAAGCATTGCAATTAAGGCCTGAATAATGCTGGACCTTGTGTTTGCCTCTCCTTAGCCAGTTAAATACCCTCTTGCTTTGGCACTGCTCTCTGCCTAGGATCTCTTGGTCCTTGAAGTGTGTGGCAAGGAGAGGGGTCTGCAAGTGCAGGGCCACAGTCATTTTGTGACTTCAGCTAAGCAACTTCAAGTCTTCTTCATCCATTTTTATGCAAGGCAGGATAGCATTTAAAAAGGATGATGTTTCTACAGGCTGCTATGGGAAACCACCAAACAAAGAATTGTAACTGCATCTGTCAATTTAAAACAGATTACTTTGTTTTAAATCCGTGTGTTGTTAATGTCTCATTAGGAATTAAAGTGGCTTTAATTCAGTTCAGTTTTACTACTTTTGGAAATGAGTTAAGCTCAATAAAAATGAGTCACTGAAGATTGCTTAAACAGACCCATTTTACTTAGCATTGCAGTGCAGGAGTACCCAGCAGTCAGAGGCTGTATCTTAGATCCTGAATAGTAACTTCCATATACTTTGGGGTAATATTTTAACAGCTGACATGATTGCTTGCAATCATCAAGCAGAACCTCTAATTAGATTTGGTATTATCTTCTACACATAAACAACCTTTTGTTGGAGATGCCATCATGCAGCTTAGCTATAAAAAATTGAGGGACTCTTAAAGTCTTTTATGCAAGAGAAGAAAGTTTATGACCTTGCCTTCTGGCAAAATTCCAGGGTACTTCATGTGCCTGCCAAAATACTCCAGGAGTTTCAACTGATCTGCTGTAGCTTTTCACTTCCCATTTTAAGCTTCTTTCTAGAGCTGCTCTTTTGTTTTGCAGTTGCCATGTACTTTCTGAGAAGTTGATGCATTTCAGCCTTGGCTGTAAATCTAGGCCTGTAAATACAGGCATCTTTATATAGATTTGAAAGGTATTTTTATGTTGGAGTTTTTTTAAATTAGAATTGTTATACAAATTTAAGATGAGCTGACATGGTTAAAAAAGAGGTTCTTTTGTCTTTGTTTCTAGCTACAGCCTGTAGGCCAGAAAGCTGACTCATTTGATTTCACAGCTGACATCATCCTTGGCTGTCCAGCTCAGGTAAATATACCCACATTTTGGAAGCTGGCTATCAGGAGGCTGTGCTGCTTGTGCTTGCTGCAGAGAGCAGGGGTCTGGTGTATCTAGAATAAATTTACATAAAGCTTTGTTCTCGGTTTACCTCTGGGTGAGCAGGTGCTCTCATACACCCGCACTGGTGTCCCGTGGCCATTTTGCTGTGCCGTGAATACTGATTGACAACATGCTGATTTGTGTGTTTGCAGTTGTAGCAGAGGCTGTTTTCTGTTGTTTGTGAAGTACAGAGGCAGCTCAAGCAGCAAACAACAGAATATGCTGCATTAACTTTCCCATCAGAATCAGCGAGGTTTAGGCACCACAGCAGCTTTGAAAACCTGTCATCTCTTGCATTAGTGGCAGGTTGGTTTTTCTGGCCTGATCCATAAGAGGGGGACTTCAGACTCTTTGGAAGCTGCTTCTGCAGTTACAAAACAAGTTGCTGAACTTGCAGGACAGTTGCTAGGTACCAGCACGTGGAAATGACTGCTGCAGGCAGCAGTAATTGGCTCTTTCTTAGGCAGTTTCAACAAGAAGGCCAAAGAGCTGATCAGGGAGCTGAGTTCTGAGCTCTCTTAGTTCTGGAGACAGGCACTCAGGTTTAACACGAGGCTTTTGTCCATATTGTGTCCATCCTGTCAGATGAGGAGAACCTGTTGAGTTATTAACCAGCATATTTCAGTCCTCAGATGTGCTCAAATTTATCCTACTCCATTTACCCAGCATTCTTTCCAAGCAGCTTAAATTAACTCAGCAACTTCTTCAGTGCCAAATAATGTGGATTTTATATGTTTTTCCCTTCCTTCACTCTTACTCAAAGATGTTGCTTTTCAGAAGTAGGAAATCAAGGTTTTATATCCCTTGAAAAGATATCTGGCCATTTTTTGCAGGAATTGTAAGCCTTTAGTAAGTCTAAGTGCTATGAAAAGGTCACTGGTAGAAGTGCCAGTAGCCATGGAGAATTATTTGTTTTGAAGCAACCTTAAGTGGAATAAAACCCTGCCTTCTAATTTTAGTGCTTTTTAAGACTTCCTTATGCAGATACTGGAGTTTCTCTTGATTGAGCGTCCAGGTGAAATTTTTTAGCCTATGTGATGTGCATGTCTTCCTGAATGCATGCTGCATTAGTAGGGGATGAAAATAACAGTGAAATTTCTACAGCCTTCCTTGGAGGGAAGAATGATCTTTTCAGTAGGCAATCTTTCATCTCCCTGTGCTGACACAGAAGATCTGCCCAGGTTTGTCTAGATTTTACATCAGTGCCTTTTGAAAGGACTGAACATCTAATAAAGTCCGATTTGGAATGTTATAGGAGAGGAAAATGTTAAACTGCAATTGGCATCTGGCATATGAAATTTTTTTCCTAAGGTACTAAACACAAATATTATGAATTTTAAGGAAGGAGTATGGTTTCAAAGTCCAGTTTCCAATTTTATAGTTCAGGTAATTAGTTTCTTGGTTATATGATACCTTGATATCACTTGCTATGGTTTGTGCCATGTGATTATTGCCTAGTTTCTCTTATTTCTCTTATTTTGTTTCCTCTTTCTCCAGAACAGTCCCTTCCTGGGAACATACAGGAATAGCAACTACACGCCTGTGGAGCCCACTAGAGAGCCAATAGAGGTAATTGTTGCACCTTTTGCTGCATTTTAGGCAAACTATGCAAAGCTGCATCTCATCTTTTAACGCATCATCCTGAATCTATAGATTACATAAACCATTACCAGGTTTTGGAAAGAGAATTCTGCCTTGCATTGCACTTTTCATTGTGTAAACAAATGTTTTCCTAAAAGCCAAACAAAACGAATTCTATTACTGGTGCAGCTGTCTCAAAACTGTAACCAAAAATAAGTAACCTAGAATGCATAATTAATTCAGATAGCAAGTTCCTCACAGTACGGAGAAGTTATCTTAGAATCCCTACCCCCAGATAATTTGAGGAAGGTTTAGATATTCTGTGATTCTGGAGGCACTGTTCTTCCTTACACTCAAGTAAGTTTAACCTGTAGAGGGCAGTCCCCTTTACATATTGGATGTGTGACCCTAAAAAAAGGTGCTAGGAATCTCATTTTCAAAGGGATTTAATTTCACCATGACTGAGCAACACGTCATGAGGTATGTTAAATAAACTGCATAAACAGATGTTTTGTGTAGGACTTGAAGAAATGGAGCAGTTATTTGCTTGGCAGTCAAAATGGGCTGGGCTATTTTGACATACTGGGGGTGCTCATGAGTAACCCATTTATCAAAATCTTTGTGTGCCTTGAGAGTCACAAAGAACAGCAGTTATTGTCTTAGCAAGCCCTAGTTTGCAGAATTAAAATGGAGTTTTTATCTGTAGAGCTGGATTTATACTTTTAATAGGTAATTCTTGGACTTCCACTGAATCTCAACAGCAACAGCTTTTGAACTGATAAAGGAAAGAAGTAGAGAGAGGGTAAAGCAACACTTTCTGATCTAAAAATAAGCCTATCTGTCCTTTATAGCCTCTGCAACCGGACTTTAGTGGTTGATAGTGGAGCCTATTACAAGTTTTTTTTACAAGAACAGATGAATTTGTTGTGGTGTTTTTCAACAGCAACCATGCTTTCTTGAAGACCACTGGTCCATGTAGTTTTACTCTGGTAGAATTGTGCAACCACAGAATAATTGAGGCTGGAAGGGACTTCAGGACATCCCTAGCCTGGCCTCTTGCTTCTAGCAGGGCTGGCCCTTTGATCAGAGTACACAGCTGTCTTTGCTCTTGCAAGGGCTGGCCACTGTAACAATTGCAGTTTTTCCCTTGCTGCCTTCTTGGCTAATATGATTGCTTGTTACCAAAAAGCAGAGGGGGACATTCATGAGCTCTCTCTGCTGGTGAACTAAAGTGTTCTACAATGTGTGTTGGATTCAGTATCTTCAATTGGTGGAATATATGTAATGACTATTATGTCACCTAAAAATGTATGGTAAAGTACAATTATTTAGAGCCTGACAGTTTTCTTTACTGAAGCTTTTAAAGCTTTGAAGTTTCAAATTCTATATTCAGTAATAGCAAGCCCTTTTTGAAAGTTTCTAGGGAAAGAATAGGTTCCTGGCAAGGTACATGGGGAACGATAATGTAATAATAGAATACATAAGGTTGTTCCAATACTTGACCACTCTTTCAGTGAAGAAATTTTTTCTAATATCCAATCTGAACCTTCACTGGTGCAACTTGAGTCTATTTCCCCTTGTTCCTTCACTAGTGGCCTGCGAGAAGAGTCTGACTCCCACCTTGTCACACCTCCTTTCATCCAGTGGTGGAGTGATAAGGTCATCCCTGAGACTCCTTTTCTCCAGACTAAACAACCCCAGCTCCCTCAGCTGCTCCTCATAGGGCTTGTGTTCAGACCCTTCACCAGATAATATAATAATACATTAATAATATAATACATTAATATAACATCATAACTTTGCAGGGGATTTTATTGTTGATTTTTACTTGCTTTTACATCTGATATCTTTTGAGACATAGCAGGACTTCAAACCTGGAGACCCCACCTTCTAGGTCATGGACAAAATTTCAAGGCTATAGAGAGAGAAAAAATAATCCTCCTTATGGAACTTTGTCATAAGCAGTATTTCAAGATGAAATGTTTTGCCTTCAGAGAAGTTTTATGCTTTGGCTAGAAAATGTCACCAAAAGTAATTATTGTTTGGATAGTATCCCACAAAGAGGTGTAGAAGACTGTTGAGCTACATAGGCACCAAACTAGGATCTGTGTTTTAATTTGTTTTTGCCCTTCACTATGCAACAGGACCATATATGAATTCCACATTATCTTTTATCTACAAGGTGAAACAATTTTATAACTTCTCATTTCAGAATTGGGGCAGTGAACTGTCATGTCCTGGACATACTCCATCTAGTCATGTCCCAACATCAGGTGAGAAAGAACTCCTAACCTAAAATCACAGATAGGAAAAATTTCATCTTTTGTTTCTAAAAACAATAAGATGTTGCAATTGCACATCCCAGATGGAAAGTAAACAACAAAAGCTGATATATTTAGCACCAAAGGGAAGAAGTCTGTCTTACCATACACAGCAAGTTCTGCATGACAGCAGGTATGTCGCTGTGGATAAATGTGATCACATTTATCATATGCATGTGTCATATACATCATTTATCATACTCAGCATGGCAGATTAAAATTGCCCAGGAGGGTTAGCAACTTAGCAAGCTGGAATGTACTCTAATAAGCAGTGCAGTGCAAGTGCTGTGTGTAGTTTGAAGATTTTACAGGGAGATTTTTGACAGGAAATATTTATCTATGACCCAAACCTGTAAGCCAATTAAGAGATTGAATGTATGCATCTATAGACATATCTAGTCTATTTTCATTTTCTTACCTAGGCTGTTTTAAGTTCCATTTCTTTCCCTGTTAATGTAATACACCGTTGCAAGAAAAGGCAAGAAGTTATGCATTTTGCCTAGCTGACACACAGAACCTGAGGCTTTTTCTGCCTTAAAAGTCTGCTAAAATACCATCAGATTGGAACCTAAGACTTGCATGTTTATTCTGTTAAACAGTACTTTGTCAGTTGTCAGTAATTCTGCTTTTATTCTCCTACTGCTTTTTAGTACATGAGCTACGGCCTGCTGACATCAAAGCCATAGCAGCACTGGGAGATTCCCTGACTGTGAGTACTGCTGTATTCCCACCTTTGGAATGAGAAGAGCAGCTGTCTGTTTCTACCTAGATGTTGTCAAGTCAGGCATCATCAGATGGAAAGCAAATTGCTTTGACTTGGCAAAGAAAAACTCATCTACCTGGTTCCCTTTGCAAAGAAATAGCCTAAAGGGATATGAGTGACACTGGCAATTGTGTAATCCACTAATGAATAATTCAGGCCAGGACAGAAATGGGATCCCATTCTCTGTTGCATACAGTTTATTCAAGTGTTTTTGGAAAGGGAAGTTGCTGTCTTATAGGAATAGTCTCTTCTGACATGAAAAAAGAAAAAGTGAAAGCAGTTGATATTTTTGATGCAAGAGGACATTTTGCTGAAAACCCCCATGGAAATAATTGGTTGCAGAATGAAGTGCTTCCCACATGAGATAATTCTGATGCTTCTGTATTTCAGAGTTTTGCTTTCAGATGTTGCTTCCTGGGTTAGATGTCTTCCAGTTAAAGCTGTGATTTATTTCAAGTACTAAGAAATGGAAGTTGAAAACAAAAAAGTAGGCACAAAAAAAAAAAAAAAAAGGCCCCAGAGAAGTATAGCAGGGAATACTGCAGATCTGCACTGAAGTTTTCTGAGAAAAAGTTCCAGAATTACACAGCCCTACAGAATTGTTCTGGCATGGGATGAAAGCAAACATTTGCGTCAACAGTTCCCATGAATTTTAACTCCTGAACTAAACCAGTGCTCATTTTAGCAGCTTCTGCTCCTGTTGAGTTCAGAGGGACTTGAAGGGTCTGAAACCCTTAAATGATCAGGCTTATCTTATAGGCAAGTGTGTATGTCTTCATTATGCACCATGCACCTTCTCATTAGCTCTGAAACTGATTTTACTTGACCTGATATAATCCTGGCTTTCCCCCTGCTGCAAAGCTTTGAGCTTTTCTTAGAAGAAATCAGTAAAGACCCTACAAGTCTCCCTCCCATCCATTGCCATGACTCTTAAAATTAATTGCTTTATTTCCTCCCCCACATCAAATGCTAGGTATGTTCACTAGCACATATCTCTTATTTTAAAAATATTAATTCTTCTAATACAGGAAATATCTCAGAAATATCTAGTCATAGGGGCCAGATTATGATGCTTGAGGTCTCTGTCTCAAGAGCTGAGCAAGGCAGGTTCTCACATTGCCATTATTCATGCAGCTCTTAGCAGCTGCCACTGCCACAGCAAGGTGTGTTTGGAGATTTTTTTAAGGGGTTTGTTTGAGGGGCCAGGAAAACTGGCAGGATATTTCCCACATACTGACACCTCCCACCGCAGCTGTGTGTGCTTTGTGCGGCCTAACCATCCTTGGCCTAACCATCCTTGGCACACGGGCACCGCAGCTACAAAGTCCTCCACGGCGTGGGTTGTCCTGCTACTTCCCACAAGAGCCCCGAATGCAGTCAGTGTTTGTGGCTGAGCCAGTGCCATGGCTTTTTGAAGAGTACAAAATTAGGTGAGACCACTAAAAATCTGTAAAGCTGCAGCCGAGCCCCTTCTCATGGTTGCTGCCCTGAATGCGAGTCAAGGTGCTGGCCTCGACCGAGGTCTGTCCTCATCCTGTGAGCTACTCAAATTCAGCACAAGAGGTCTTTGTTCTGATGGCTTTATGTATTTATTTAGTTTTGAAGGATATGAAAGTTCACTGTGCAGGAAGGAAGGCTGCCTCAGCCGAGATGCAGTTGGAGATTAATGAAACATTGAGCAATTTAGTCATATCACTGGTTAGAATAATTCATCTGTCTGACTTGTTAGCACCAATGCACAGTGGAAGCAATAGACACACCAACATGCTTATCTATACTGGCAAAAAAAATCCTGTCTACACCTCATCAAGTCTGTGTGTTAGATAGCAGACTGGATCCAGGAGAGGAAAAATGGATTGTACACCAAAGATTTGGTTTTTTGGCAGATTAAAAAGCAGCTCCTCTGATTTATGTGCAGCTAAAACTGCATGGGGGTTTTTCATCAGTGTTTGGGTCTTTTTTCCTGGATTATTAAGTCTCTCAAAATCATCTTTCTTCAGGAAATGCCAGGATGAACCATTTTCCACCAGAAAAAAATCCAAAAAAATACAAAGCTGTTGATGTTAATCTGGGTCCCATTTGGTTGCTAAAACAGCATGAGCAGTAGCTTTAAATTCTTATGTCCTTGACCTTACAATCTGATGTTCTCTGGCTGGGCTGTCTCTCCTCTGATGCTCCATGGTCTACTATCTAGATGAGTTCCTTTTTGCATATGAGGAGAAGCCTGGAAAATTGAAGTATGGAAGACGCAGGGCTGCCCACAGGCCAGTGCGTGATATAAGGTGAATAAGGACATGGACCGTTTATGCTAAAACTGGGATATTGCAAAAGCTTGGCTGGATGCAGAGTAACGTTACCAGAATGCTTCAGCACTTTTGAAATATAATGCCTGTCTTACCTAAATTGGAAGGGCTTTTTTTCTTTTAGTATTTTATCAGTTGATATTTCCATCTTTTCCAGACTGCAGTAGGAGCCAAAGTACCTGACCTACAAACAGACTGGAAGGGACTTTCCTGGAGGCAAGTGAAAATGCTCATTTTTTTCTTTCTCTCTTTGTCCACACAGTTAAGTGTGGGTGACCTGGTTGTGTAGCTACATCTTTGTATGTAAATTCAGGGGAAGGATGCTGACAGCAAGTATTGCTTGATAAGGATTGGAGGAGTCAGGACTGGAAGAGAAAAGGAGTGATTCTTGCGGGGGGTGGGGTGGGTGGGTTGTGTTTGTTTTTGTGGGCTTTTTCTTGCTGGGTTTTTTTGTTTGTTTGTTTGGTTGGTTGGTTTTTTGTTTTTGTTTGTTTGTTTGTTTGGTGTGTGCTAACTAGATATGATTGCTACATATGTGGTCCTGTGTCACGGTACCTTTTAGCCTTTTGTTAGTCTCTCTGGAACTTGTTCAAAATGTTGCTGTTGCTGTGATTATCTGCTGCAGTGTCTAATGCTAGAAGGTCTTGAGTGAGTGTGGATTGGCATGAACACGGCGGGAGCACTGCATACATACTCAGTGAAGATGTTCCAAACACCTTTGCTATTGCAAAGTAGGCAAACCATGCACATCAGAGGGTGTGAAGCTCAATATCCATGCTAGAGTGGAAGGAAACTCTGCTCCCTGTGGGCAGACATCTGGTTGATAAAAGTGTGCATGTATACATTGTCCTCTTTGCTCTTTCTGTGTCCCTTTGCATGTGTCTGCAGGCAGGAATATTTTCAGGAGGGGCTGCCACAAGTGCTGTAAGAGTATTGGCTCTGCACACAGACAAGTTTTGAATGGTGGAGGCAGAGGCTTTTTGTAATCAGCATTGCAGAATTGAAAATAGGTAGTTAATGAATATTTGATGCACTCTCTCCAACGCGTAACTGCACACAAATGTAGTTTCAGCAAGGTAACGTGGAGCAACTTCAGTGAGGAAATATGCCTTTCTGTGATAGGTATCCCAGCATGTCCATATGAAAAATCAGCTCTCCCAATATGGTCTGTTCCCAGCCTGAAGGCATAGCTTCTATCTTAGTGCTGCCCTGCTTTGTTTAATGTGAGTTATCCTTTCACTACTTTTCCTGAATTCCTGTGGTTTATCTCCTTAGTCCTGTTTGAAGTAAGTATTTTGGGGGGGAGGTTGTTTTTTCCTTCTTGGGCTGCTAGAACGACATATGGTGACAATAAGACAGATGGCTGAAGGATTAACCCTGCTGGGTGATTTTGTTCTTTCCCTTTGTAGTATTGGAGGTGATGAGACCCTGGAGATCCAGGCTACTTTACCTAGTGAGTATCCTAGAAAAGCAAAAGTTGGGTATTACACTGAAAGTCATTTAAGTGGATGCTAGGAAACATCTGGAAATGGTCATTCTTTCCTTGAAAACGATGGGGATGTCTGTCTGTTGTGGATATGAGCAGTTCATGTGAGTCACAGCTGAAATCCAGACTGACATGATTAGCTGTAAAGTTGATTCAGCCCCTCCACATCACAGGACCTGCATGTGATTGTATCGTCCTTTTGACCAAAAGAATTAGGAGTAAATGTGCTGAAGGTGACAGAAGTTCACGGCAGACCCGCTCCTCCCTTATTTTGTTCTGTGCTTTCTAGTGACTGACCGTAGTGCCTGTGGACAAATGAAGGGTTATGAAACAATTAGTAGTCCATCTAGCCAGGGTTGTTGACAAAGCTATGGTTCTTCCTGATGATCTCAAGTTGCTTCATAGCAGTGGAAAAAAAATAAATCTAAACGTACTATAAATTTTTTGCCCTGGTGTTCAGTGTAATTGGGCCTGTAGTTGCCATAGAAACCATTAAGTGGTCAGTGTGACAATAAATTGGAAGGGACCTGGTGTACAATGGCTGATCTATTTGTGTGTGATCCATGCTGTGGAGCAGTTTGACAATACCTGACATTGTTAGTAATAAAATCTGATGTGCTTTGCCTTGTACCAGGCATATCACTGTGTTTGAAGAAAAATAGAAGGCGCAAATCACTTATGCATTATAAATGAGATTCTATAAAGAGGTTTCAGAGAGCACTACAGGCACAGTAACAATAACAGTTTTCAGACATCATGCTTCCCCACTGAAAGTTTCAGTGAAATCTAGAAAAATGAAAAAAAATCTCTGCCACAAGTAGTATTATCTAGCTGGAGAAGTGAGAGGTAGGGGCCCATATTCAGGTCATCTGCTTCTGATACATGAAAAAAGTAACCATGAACTCTGCACTCTGACACTTAAATTTGAGACTGGTGATTTGCCTGAGATCTTCCTATGCATCTCCTGGGCCACCAGACCCTGACTGTTCAGGCCCATGGAGAGAAATAATTGCAGTGAAGAAATGTGGACAGTAACTACAGTCTTCAGAGCAGGCGTGTCTCTAGCTCCTGTAAAGTCGTAGTGAATGAAGGGAAAACACAGGTCTGTGTTCTCACCACTCAATTGGCTCCTGCTTCTGCATGCAGGAGACAACACTGCTGGTTTTGCTGTGAATGGTTAAACACTGTGATTTTTCTTTTTAAGACATCCTGAAGAAATTCAATCCGAACCTCTTTGGCTTCTCCACTGGCAGTTCTAAGGACACAGCTGGATTCAACGTTGCAGAGAGAAATGCCACAGCACGGTGAGGACAATCCCAAAAGAGAAAGGCAAAGGAGTGAGAAGTGATGGGCTGGCAGGTTACCTTTGTGGTATATGTCAGGGTTGAGGTAATGCTGATGATCTGCTCCTACTCAGCATGTTTCTGTGATCTGATGTTTTTAATTGTGAGTTTCAGGTTTTTATTTTTTAAATTAAATTCAGTATTTGGGGTATTTATTTGTTATCTTTTTCTAAATTAGACACAAGCTTCCTTTCTTTATTTGATTTCTGCCCGTATTTTTTGAGCCAATGGCTTAGTTATGCTTCCAATTCAACTAGTACCTTTTTCTGCCCAATCTTTGGTGTGCAGGTCCCTAATTCACTCTCAGGCAATATCTGTAATGAGGAAAAAATTAATAAGCATCTCTTGTATTCCTTGATTTCTAGAAAATGTGCCTGAAACTAACAAATAGAAGCCCAGTGCTACCCTAATGGCATTAAAAATTATCCTTGTTTGCTGAGTAAAGGGGAAAAAAAAGCAGCTGGGAAATAACTCCTGTCTTCTCCTGAAGAAAAAATTTTCTAGTCTGTTAACAACCAAAACATGTAAGAATTTGTATGGCTTACACTGTGCCTGCTCCATGAATACTCACAGAATTTGTTTCCAAAGCTTTTTGTGACATCTTTAACAACCATTAAATCTGCTGCAAGAGAGATTTAGGATGACTATCAAAGCCTGTATAGCTACTAAATATTTCACAGGTTCCCTGAACAGGGCTGACTCAGCGTGATCAATATGGTTCTAGGAAACCAAGTAATGTAACTGCATTTGTGTAGTTGCTGGAGAGAGGCAGGGCTTATTAGCTCAAGCACAGTCTTTTTCTAGCATATCAGGAGCTCATTTCCAGCTGGTGTCTCAGCATGGTTTGTGCTTTGGCCCGTGGATGTTGCATCCTGTCCAGAGCTGGACTGAGACTCTCCAGCCTGGCAGTCCCACAATGTAAGCACTATCTTCCAGCCATAAGACAAGCCATAGGAATTTAAGGCCGGATCAGGAAGGCTGGTTAGGTGCCCAGCTTCTGTGTCAGCACCAAACTCCCCCACTAGATTTTTGAAGGGAGTTATGCAACTCAATGTCTCTGTACATCTGGGCATTAGTGGGGTTTTTTTCCAAACAAAATGCACTTAAGCCAGCTCTGAGATGGGAAGAACTCATACCAGTTGTCTGCCACTTGGCAGCCATCCCAGCTGAAGCCTTTTCAGATCAGATTATTCACTTGTGCAACTTGGTCCTTCAGTGTTTGCTCAGCCTTTTGAGGCATCACGTTCCTTATTCTGATTTCTGCTCATCCTGAGAACCCCTGAAATAAGCAGTGGGAGATCAAGAAGGTGACGTGCTTTTAGAGCACTCTTCTAAAATCTCCTGTTCTCTCTCCTAGCGATATGCCAGCCCAAGCACGTGCATTGGTGGAGCTGATGAGAAGCAGCTCGGTAAGTGGGATTTGGGCCGCGCCTTGGTGCTGCCGTGGTCTCTGGGAGATGACTGTAATTAATGGGATGCCTGAGTCATGAAGAGTGCTTTACTGATGAGAGAGGAGTCCTTGTCTCTGCTGTGCTTTCCAAAATGAATGTGCCAGATGAATTACCCCTAATATAGGATGCAGTGCAACCAGGAGGTGTAAGGATGGTGGTGAGGAAGAGGAGAAATCTGAAGGCTCTGTTGAGATCACAGGATTGCTTTGTTGAGCAAAAACCTTCGAAGTGAAGGTCGTAAAGGCTGAGTGTAAAATTGCTGAAGCAGATACCTGCAGACCAACGTGAGTCACAATATCCACAATACTGGGGAGAGGGACTACTGAAGTCTTTGCAGGAGAAAAAGCCCTCTCAAAGCCGGATTTTGAGCAGGCAAATAATTAATCAGTGACCTGAAACTTCAGGAATGGATGAATCTCTGTCACACCATAATCTTTTAGAGACTTAGTAGGGGATCTAGCCCTGTGGACCAGTCTGCTGTGCCAGTTCCACTGAGGGATACAAAGGGCATCAAAAGCAAGGAGGGGAAGAAATCTGTGAGAAACCCAAGGCTGCCCTGGTCCGAGTGTTGGCTGAATTTGAGTGGGTGACTGTCTGGATGTAAGCTGTTGGTTCAGGGAGAGCATTCCCTCTAAGGGAATGAGAGTGCCTGGTGCTCCTTGGCTCAGTCTGAATGGGAAAGGAAGGCACTGAATAAGCAGGATTTGTCAAAGCATGTGTCTCTCCATGCCAGAACTCTTGATGGATGCTGCGTGCTCACCCCACTGTCAGTTACTCTGCATTGCCAATTGTTTGGCAGAGTGAAGGGAGCTGGCATGGCTTTTCAATAGAATAGAAGAGGAGAGGCTCTCGTTCTTTGTTTTATTCACAGCTTTTTATGCATTTTTTTTTAAAGGGAGAGAGGTGTGTCCCTGCCATAACATTGCCTCTCCATGAAAGTCTTTCTGAGCAAATTGCTGGTTAAAGAGGAGAATTCAGACCTGTGGGTGATTCCCAGGCCCTCCCTCTATTTGTGGGATCCTTTCGCAGATGTTTGTTATGTAAATGCACCACACTAAAAATAGTTGCCTTTGATTCCTTTCTTTGTACTGAATGTTACAAAATGTTTTGATGAGATCCAGCTCTCAGCAGCGCCTATTGTTAGCTTGTGGTGACGTGGATGCTGCAGCTGCCCTTATATGAGCTCAGTGAAGTCACCAGCCTCCTGGACTCTTCTATTTTAATCCAGCTGTCTGTTCCCTGGGGCACCCCTTGCCCCTCCTGGCCACGGGGTAATTCTTGCCCAGCTGGCAGGGATCCCCAGCAGCTCCTGTTCCACAGCTCCATGAGTCACTCCACTCCCACACGGCTTTATCCCCACGCTGCCTGCAGCATGCAGCCATGGCTGGCAAATCTCTCCTGTCCATCCCTGCTCTGAAGCTGACACTCATTTAGGGATGCTTGCCGCCACAGACACATTTCCATGCTTGCTTACCCTGACAGAGCTTGTCTGCTGAAGGGAATTTCCTTACAGAAGCCAAGGTGAATTGCAGTAGACTAGCAAACAGTTCCGATTTCCCCCCCGGAGAGATGCTTTTCCTTTGCCAGCTTAACTCAGCACACCTCCTTTGTTCTGCCCTACTGTCTGTGCCCCATTTAGCCCCATTTGTGCGTGTTACCTCTGCATGCCTAAGCAATGGATGCTGCAATCTGTTTATTTTATGTGCCACTAGAAAATTAACTTCAAGGAAGACTGGAAGCTGATTACCATCCTTGTTGGAGGCAGCGACCTGTGCCAGTACTGCTTGGACAAGGTTCGTATCTCTGAATTAGGCGTGCTCATCCAGGCATTTGGCAGGTGACCAGCCCTGGAAATACAGCTTTTCTCTCTCTCAGGGAGCCAAAGTTCCTCTTTGTTTAAAAAGCAATTAGAAGTCCTGCCCCTTTCATCTGTATTGCATCAGAAACAAGTGCACAGCTTTTAATACAGGGGCACTGCAGCTCTGGAGAAATGAATTATTGAAGTACTAGGAACCTGCTCATATTGAACAAAACACAAAGATCAAGCTGAAAAGCTCTCCCTGCTTAACTGGACAAAGCAATCAGTGTGGTGTCTCAGGCAAGTTAGGGGACACAAGGGAAGTCTTCTGGAAAACATCTCCACAAAATAATTGCTGAGGATGCCCAATTCTTGCTTCCGAATGATACCCAAAATAATAACATCTGTTTTCAGTGAAAAACGTGACTTTTCTTTAGCTGTCAGTGGTCATCCCCTCTGAAACTGTTCATGTGGCACGGATTGGGAATCTGGACCCCAGCTTGTTGAAATGACCAGGCACTGTTCTCTGTTTTGCTCTTTCCTTTATAGGCTGCTGCCTGGAGCCTTTGTCCCCACAGCTACATCTCTATGACTACAGTAACAAAGTGCTTTTGCTTATGGGCTTTGTGGGGTCTGACTGCCTGTGTATCAGTTTCTCCAGACAGGCAGCTTGAAAAAAAAATAAATATATTGTTCCATTCATAAGGCAAACCAGTCTGGTCTAGGTCCCATAAAAGACAACCCAATACCCAAAAATGTGATCAATATAGTGATTATCAGGAAAAGGCTCTTCCAAGAGACCTCAGGATTTTCTACAGAGGTTAGAGCAATATATTAATGGCATAAAACCACAAGCACTATATAACCTCTGTGCATGTGCCAATAAACTTCTTGATCTGGAAATATATCTGCCAACAAAAGAAAAAAGGAGCATCAAGTTGGTATATCTTCTCACAGACCACCCTCTTGTTTCCTGAAAAAGACCGACTTTTTTTTTTTTTTTTTTTTTCCCTTTCTTTTTCTTTCAAAAACAGGAAACCTATTCCGTGCAAAACTATGTGAAGCACCTTCAGGACACTCTGGATATTTTTTATAAGGAGGTAAGCTTTTAAGATACCCTAGCAAGATATGTTCCTGGCAAGTACACTGATGTTTTTCTCACCTCTGATAGACTGTCAGTGATTATGTTTCATACAAGGTCATCTTTCAAATAGCTGGAGTCAGACTGTTCCTCAGTGCTGCATTTCAACAACTGTATTAGCTAATGCCCTGAGAAAGAGGGCGGCAGTTTCAGAAAAATTCTGTGTTTTGCAGTATTTATGCTATGGATTTATCATGACCCTACAGGCAGTTTTTGTGGCTAAACTAACCGTAAAGAGTTTCATTTACCCTGGAGCAAATGGAAATGTCCCAGGGAGTGAGGCAGCATTTTGGCTACTTTGTACTAGCTGCTGGAATTTTTTTGGCTGACATCCACTCTACGTCTCCCTCCCCCTCCTTTTATACATCATCCTTGCACATGCCATTGGCTGCAGCCAGTGCAGTTTGCACTGACTCCCTGACCTACGGATGGCACTTCTGGCGCTTTGTAGTGGTATCATGTTCTGTTATTTGTAACATGTCTGCATGTCTGGTTATTATATGGTAACCAGCTCCCAAGAGTCTTTATCAACATGGTGGAGATGCTGGAGTTCTCTGGACTACGTCAAATCACAGCAAGCTCTTCAGAGTGTGCTTTGACAGCAAAGTAAGTGAGCAAAACAGCTCTTTGCCTACAAAGTGATGCTTTTTTTGGCTCAGTCTCAATTTCTACAGGAGACTTTCCACACTGAGCTTTCCAAGCTACTTGCATTGCTGCCTTTACCTGATACAGTAGTTCCCATCAACTTTCTATTACTTCTTCCAATACTTCAGGTGAAAAGCATGCACCTGTGGATAGCAGGGTTACCACTTCTCAGCTGTAAGGCAGCATGACCCAGCACAAGTCAGCATATGATTGCTGTACTGCTGAACCTGGAAGGCTTCTTTGCCCAGCCACCCCTTGGTGAGCAGCACAGGCTGACATCCCTGATTCCTCTCTTTGTATCCAGTGCTGCAGTTCCTCTGCTGCAGGCTGGGCTGCATACAGCAGAGCACACAACCAGGAACTGCTCCTCACACCTAATGGAAGAGACCAAAATCTTAACTCAAAAAAAGGCTGAGGGACCTGTTTTAGAAAGCAGCAGTGTCTCTAAAGGCATCAGAATGGACATGAAAAGGCTCTTTAGTCTTGCACAGAAAGGTGTAACAAAGACCAGTAGTTGGAAGATGATGCCAAATGAATGCAAATTAAGTCAGGCACAGATTTTTAAAAATACAAGTGGTTAACTACAGGAACACACTGGAAGGGAAAATAATGAATTGACAATCTTGCTCAATGTCTTCATATGCATTCCAAGCACATTCTTAGAAGATGAATTTCAGTGAAGCACAAGTTATTACCTCTTGTTATGAGGGTAGCATAATAAAACAGGGTGGTGCAAGGACTCAGACTACATGAAAAATTTGTCTTTTCTAACTTTAAACTCCCAGATGTCTGAAAATCTGCTGTAAGCCCATTCATGGGGTGGGTTTTCTTGTTATTCTAACACCTGTGATTTCCTGCTAATGTGTGGCATACTAAACACTTCTTTGTGTTTGCCTCGAGAGCTGTGGATGCTGCAGCTCTTTCTGGCTGTGACAGGTGTTCATTTTGAGAAGTAAGTCAGTAGAGCTTTTTCTTTTCTGAAGAACCTGTCCATTCCTAAGCCACTGAGGTGGCTCTCCCTTCTGCATATGTCTTTGCTTCAAGAAGCTCAGGATAGGTGCCCAGACACACACTGCTAAAGAACTGTGAATAGACTATTCTAGACTGGCTTTTAATTCTAGTGTTTCTGTCGTTGAAGGAAAGTTTGCCCATGTTTCTTAAACCCAGAGGAAAATTCTCCTGAATTACAAGAAATTAAGAGAGTTAACAGAGATTTTCAGGTAATGCATTGATTCTGCAACTGGTTATCTTCACTTGTGTCTCTTTATATTGCTTCCCTCACTGCCCTTCCTGTCATGCATATCCTCAGCAGTACTGAGAGGGATAACTGGAAAACAACTTGGCTACAGCCTAATCAAAACCCTACCCAGCTAACCAGTTAGTAGCAGTGCAAATCTTTCCACATTGTCTTATGATTTGACCTCATTTCTGAGCTGGATACAGATGGAGACCAATTCTGTTTCCAGCTGCTGTTTCAACAGCTGAGAAGGATTTAGTAATGATGGTTGCTTTGTTGATATGTGTTTGTTATGAGTCCAATGAGTAGCTCACATGAATTAACATGTCACTGCAAGGGTGACAAATGACCTTGCATCAGCTGTTTTGTGGTTAATCTTAGCAGAAAAAATTAACTAAACCAACCATGGGCCAGCTTGCTATCTGAGAGTAACTTTTCATAGCTTCAGGCATAAGATTCACTCAAAATTAACAGAGGCTATAAATAGCTATTGGAGCAGAAGCTTTTTCCATCGATGTTCTTATGAGTACAGGAATTACTGTATCAGATCACATTATGTTCTCCATCCTGGTGATGGCGGTGCCTGTTGTCCAGTGAATCTGACAAAGCTCAAGAAACACCCTGGGTAATGCTTGCATGAGCCTACAAGAGGGGTCATTTTCCTTAACTAAGGAAGAGGGATTAGGAATGTTTTGAGATATGACCAGGAGCATTAGCATTTATACCCATAAGATGGCAAGTTACAATGAGATGGGGGTCTTGTTATTTGTATGAATGTCTGTGACCCTAATTTTTGAAAGTGGCAGGTAATTTTTCAATGTTTAAGTATTATTTTAATTCAAGCATACCCTTTTGAAAAATCAAGTGCACTTCAGCCTCAAGTTGGCTCTCTGGACTCATTTGTCACTTCTAAAAATGCTGGCCTTGTTCCTTTTTTTTATAATATTCTGCAAATTTTAATCTCATTGCAATTGTGCAGTTTTGATTTCTATAAATAAGGTTTGAACTACTTTTTTTCCTGTTTTATTTTTTTTAATTAAGCAACTTCATATATTTTATATGTATTTTTTTTTTAATTAACCCAGCTGCTGTGCATTTGCCTCGTGAAAATCTCTTCACGAACCAAATTGTTTTCTCAGCCGTTTTCTTGACTGCTTTGTAGCATTTAGCTGGATTTACACTAATGATCTGTGGCTTCCCACACTGAGAGATGTGTAACCTGCATGATTTTGATAGCTGACAAATGTTAGACAAGCCTTGCAAGTAACCCTCCTGTTTTCACTACTGGCACCGCATCCAGGCTGAAGCCTTGAGGTTGGTCACCAGCGGTCGCTACGAACAGCGGGAGGACTTTGCCGTTGTCGCCCAGCCGTTTTTCCGGAACACCCTGCTGCCCCTGGATAGCGTGAGTCCTCTTTTGCTTTCCCGTTATGCAAGGGCCGGTGCCTTGAATTTCTCTTAAGCCAGTGAGATCCACGCCACGGGGACTGTGTTTTCTCCTCTTTGCACGGTCTAGTGGCCCAGCGTGGAATCCGTGGTAGGAGTGAGAGAGGGGAAGATGGGAAGTCTCGTGAGAAAAGAAGAAGATTCACAGTGCTGCCTGTGAATCAAAATGGCTTGAGGAGACATTCATGGTGTGCACCCGTAAACTAGGCACCCTCTGGCTTCCTCTAAACTGCATGTTGCTTCCCCTGTTGAGGAGGTTGGTTAGCATTCATCGCAGTTTCCCGATTTAGGTTATGGAATGTGTTGAGGTTTTCTTCAAATGGAGACCAGCACTTGAATCTCTGACTCATCCAAGCCTAGAAACAGGAAGCAGCCTTTGAAACCAAACACTGATTCTCTCCGTCTTTTCTCCATCCTTAGCATTATGTGTGCTGTGTAGTCAGGAACACAAATATCCAGCATCAATCCTAGTCAAAACAACCCAGTTTTGCATAGTACTGATCCTTTTTTCATACCATCTCCATTTTTTTTTTCTGGCAGCCTACAAGATCGACCAATGGTCACCATACAGGTAGTGATGAGGCAAATTCCCCTAAGAGAGATATCTGCCACAGTTGGATAAGCCCACCATTTTTATTGTTATCTGAAATTCAGCAGAAATTTCAACGCCTGAAAGGTTGTAAGTCTGAGTCACAGAAGTTTAAAAGGCAATAATAAGCAGTTTCCTATCAGTTCTGTACAAATGGAATGTGGGTCAATGGCAGGGTCCGTGTAGCAGCTGTGACTGTTGGCTTAATGATAAGTTTAGTTTTGTTATGAAAATTTCTGTGTGAACTTGAGCAGGCTGCATCACACAGGAGGTCTCAAGGTGCAGTAGTCAGCCCATAGTTAGGAGCACCTAAGTTTATTTCCAGTGTGAAATGATGAGCATATTGCCTTTAGAGAAGCCAAAATTGTGAAGTGGGTATACCAAGTACAGTACACTATTAGATATAATATGTCAGATCTCAAAGACTGAAATTGTCTGAGAAATAAATTTTTGCTTCTATTGCAGACCAGCAAGCCAGATATGAGTTTCTTTGCTGCAGACTGCTTTCATTTCAGTGTAAGAGGCTATGCTGAGATGGCCATGGCTCTCTGGAATAATATGGTAAGGGGTTACAACTTAGATCCCTATGTGTTTGTGGTAGCAGTATCTACAAAAGATCATGAGAAAGATGTCTGAAACAAAAGAGTAAGCAAGACATAAAATGGATATCCTAACAAGAGGGGGTTGCTCAACTCCGAGGTTCTTCTCACTGTGCATTGCTTAGGAATGTAAACCAAAGTGATCATATTGCATGAAACAGTGTAAGTCTTTGCTCATTCAAAATGAGCAGTCCTGAGACTCTTAATGTAATGAAAAGTTCCTTTCTGATTTGGTAAATAACTTGCATTAAAACAAAAAGTCAGCTTAGTTAAACATTCAGTTCTGTAGGTTTGCTGAAAATGTCTGTTCAATGAGATTGCCCTTCTTCAGTGAATTCTGTTATATTTATTAGGAAAACATATATGTGACTGAATTTTTGCTGCCATTAATAGTGTGGACATGTTGTACCACCCACTCTTGTATC
This sequence comes from Chaetops frenatus, assembly GCA_013400775.1. Lineage (NCBI taxonomy): Eukaryota > Metazoa > Chordata > Aves > Passeriformes > Picathartidae > Chaetops > Chaetops frenatus. Next base: position 193,282 of record VZTR01009692.1, read on the forward strand.
TGAGGCAGTTTTAGCAGAGTCACTAAAACTAATGGGGGGCTGAAATCAAACTGATGATGTTTGTAATCACATTCCATCTGTCATTTTGGGGAAAATCATAGCTTTCGAGTAGTGTTGGAAGAAGGTGTAAGAGGCACATGCTAGACTTGATAACTCCATGGTCAGAGTTTCTTTCAGAAACCTTTCCCCACATTGGAAGGAAGACTATGGCGTTTTCACACCACAGCAACATTTCCTCCCCTTGCCTTGTAAACACCAGTACCCAAACACATTGTGCTAGCAGAAATCCTGAATCTGGGTTTGTACAAGAAACAAGCATAAATGGAGGGGAATTTCTTTTCCGTCCAAGTAAAAGTTTGAGCAAGATAAGAAACTTACAGGGTACCCCAGAATGAGCTTGAGCAGAAGGACTGGAAAATGCAGGGCAGGAATCTCTGCAGTTGCCCAGTAGAGCATATGAGCTGTAGGTCCAGGGTTATAGAATGTACTATGCACACACATGCTCCGAGTAATTGATTTGTGCATGCACAGCAAATATGCCTGTTTTCCATCAGGATTCCCTGTTTGGGATTCCAGATGACAGCAGGCTGGTAGGCTTCACTCTGCTTCAGAGCTTAAACAGGGCTAATGGTGGGCCAGAAATCCCAGGCAAATGTAAAAAAATTCAAATTGAGCATGGCTGAGGGTTTCAAGAAAAAAAAGAGACAGTACCTGGGCATATGGCGATCTTAAATTGGGTTTCTGTTGCCATGTGGTATTCCTATTGGCCATTACTCATTCCTGAATCACTATCAGTCTTTTTTCCTATGCCACCAGAGTTTTTTTTCTGTCCAGACTGTCACTCATTTCCCACGCATATACGGATATTGACACAAAGCACTCTACTGGGGTGGCAGGGATCAGGTCCTTACTGATGCAAAGCACAACCATTCCCTCCCTTAGAGATCTGTCGGTCTATGCCAACTGCAGATATTACTGTTTACTATTTAAATCTAGTTCTTGTAAGACATCCCTGCTTTTCCCTGGCAGTCCTTGTACGGCAAGGCTGTGCGAGCTTGCTGTAAGGCTGTATTGTTTCCCTGTTCCCTGAAAAGCTTGGCAGGCTGCAGGCTTATGGCCAAATGACATGGATTCTTGTCGGTGCACATAAAGGGCCAGACTGTGCCTGGCCACTATGTGGGTATGCAGGGATTGGGATGGCTTGCAGAGTCTCTCCCTCGCCATGATGTTCTTCACCCTTTTTACTTCGTGCAAAACGAAGTGTGCTCCTGCTCTCTGAAGTCAGACAAGATTTCCACTGGTTCCAAACCCACCTTATCAGGTCTTTGGCAGAAGTGAAGACACATGTGGAGAGTGTGTTGGGCTTGTGTTCTTCCTCCATGCTTACCCCATGCTCTAGAGGAGCTGTTTCTTCCAGAACTTGTCCTGTAAGCTCATGGCCTGGAGGATACTGTCATCTTAAAAGCTCAGAAGCTAATGCTCCTGAAGAACAGATTGCAGAGAGATGAAGTAAGCATGGATGATTACAGAATCTTGCATTTTATCATATTTTGTCTGGGCTACGTTCCAGAATCCTTACCAAGTGCCCTGGCATTGGAAGAATTACACTTATATACAAATAACCAGTTGCCCTGCAGGCAGAATGCTGCAAGATATGAGCCACACGTTGTACAAATAACTGAGCTTTTCCCTTTAAGGTGCAACAAAACTACAAAATTCAGTCTTCACTGCATTAGCTGGTGGGTGGCCCAAGTGATTAGGAATCATAAAAGAGTCCATCAGGACCCTACAACAATCAGCAAAACTTGGCATCCTGTTTTGCTTCTCATCTTCTCTTCACTTGCTAGCTTTCTTCTCTTGCTTAGTTATATTTTTCTGTGGTTCATATGTTTTTATTTTCCAGCCTCTGCTAGCTTCTTTCCATTTTAAATTTTTTTTATTAAAAATGAGCTAGGGAGAGATGGTATTCCCCATGTTTCCATATGAGAATCTTATGGATAGAATTTGTTTTTTCCATATTGTGTTGGGCTCGTTGCTGTATTGTTTCTCTTCAGCATGCAGCTGACACTTTAATCCCTTGAGGACAGTAAATGCCTGTATGGACAATAGCAGAAGCAACAGCCGTCCTCTATGCTGTATTCCCAGACGTGCTGGATGACAACTTTGCAGCTCTCTATGGACCAATCTTGAAGTCATTACTTCAGGCATGTCCACACAACAGTTGTAAACACTTCAGTTAACGTGACTGAGCAAGCCTCTGCTCGTTAGCTTAACTATGGCAACCGGTGGTATGTGTGCTCCCAGCCAAGCACAACTGCCTGCTATTAGCCTGGGCGTATTTTATGCCGGGTTGGAAATGGGCTCGGGGTGAGCCTATGGTCAGCTATTGCAACTTAGCTGACAACTGATAATATAAAAAGCTCTGTTTAACTCGCTTCTTGCAAGATTGTGAACCCAGCCTCAGCTAAAACTCCCAGGGAATTTCTCGTCTGAGTGAAGACTTGTCTGAGTGATGGCACTGTCCCATCCTCACACTGTAACTGTAATTTCTGAAGTAATTCCCATCAACATGACACCCAGGCACCTTTCTTTAAGTAATGTGCTAATATGTCTAACGCCTGTCATGTGGGTTTTTTTCTTTGTGGCTTACACTGCCATTTGAGATGAGTACATGGCAGAACTGGGTGTAATAGTGTGAACCATTTCGCTTTAGCGGAACATTTAAAATACGTTGCATTCAGAGCACTGCAAAAGGAAGAAACACTCATCCTATTCCTTGCTTCCAAGGGAGTTATTCTGCAGCCAGTGCATCAGATTCTCAATGTCTTCAGTTCACAAGCATTAAAATGTTTGCAAACTTTCCTGTGCTCCTTCTACCACACTTCTTTGTTATTGCAAGCACCAAAAGATTGGATAAAAAGTTGTAACTGTCTGAATCAAGAGAGTCTGAGAAGAAAAAAATTCATCATTATGTTTAATGTTGCTTTTCTCTTCTTCAGCTGGAGCCAGTTGGTGAAAAGCAGACTTACAACAACTTTACCTATGACAGATCAAAACTCAGGTGTCCAAACCCTGTAAGTAAAGGTCAAGGTGCTCTCTCCATTAATTACCTCTATTTTTCTCCTTTCTTCACACTGGTGAAGTTCTTTAAAAGAGTATTTATGTGAAGGTTTCAAATAGCTAAAATATATTCCTGTTTTGTTACAGACAGGGAAATCTACATGAGATTTAAGACAAAAAGCTTTACCCTCACTGTAATGGAAATCTTCCCATTAAAGCTAGTTCCAATGAGTCTATGTATTTCCATTTGCTTGTTTGCAGCAAGCAAATTAGGAAGTGATGTCACCGCTCCTGATTCTGAGGTGGCTTCTTTTTTGTTTCAGAATTTTCAGGCAATAGAGCAGGAGAGTGTTTGGGCTAAGGTAGAGAGAAGGCAAAACCAGCTGATTGTCTAAAGATCTACCATTTCTCTCTGAGGAGGGGCAGTGGCATATTGTTGGAATACTGCCCGTTGAGTGGTCTGTGGTCAATAAAACCTTTGCTCTCCCTTTGTAGGAGAAACCTTTTCTTTCCACGCGAAGAAATAGTGGATTTGGAAATTCAGATCCCAACTTGGAGAAAACAGAATCTTCAGTCCCCTACTGGGCTGTCATTGTGACTGCAGTAGCTGGGGTTCTGGTGGGTTCTTTACTTGGCTGGGTTGTGACACGAAGAAGAACCAAGAAGCACCAGCTTAAGGCTGACACAGAAAACAACATTAAAACAACCTCTCTGTAACACAAGTGGAACAAACATCTTTCTCTGGTGAGGCTGCTCTCTGCTGTGACACAGAGAGTAGCAGAATAAAAAACCTGTTGGATATGAATGAAGCTTCTTGGCTGCCCAGGGATTTTTGGGCCAAATAACATTGATCAGTACTGTAGTTATCTTCTGCAGACCAGTCAGGTGGAGGACGAAGCTCAAAATATTCCATGGTTTCACAGCAGCTGGCAACTAAGTACCACACACCTGCTCATTCAGTCCCCCTCAGTGGGATGAAGAGGAGAACTGGAAAATGGTAAAACCCATGGGTTGAGATAGGAACAGTTTAAATAACTGTTATATAATTGAAATAAAGTAAAATGTAATAATAATAATTGTAATGAAACGGGAAGCAACAAAAAAGAGAGAAGAATAAAACCCAAGAAAAACAATACAATTGCTCATTGCCTGCTGACTGATGTCCAGCCTGTCCTTCACCAGCAATCAGCCCCTTCTGGACTTCTTCCCCCAGTCTATCTAGTAAGCAAGACATTCTGTGGCATGGAATATCCCTTTGGCCAGCTCAGGTCAGCTATCCTGGCCATGTTCCCTCCCAGCTTCTTGTGCTGGCAGAGCATGGGAAACTGGAAAGTCCTTGGTTTAGATTAAGCACTACTTAGCAACTACTCAAATGTTGATTTGTTATCAACATTATTCTCATACTAAATCCTAAACACAGCACTGAACCAGCTATTATGAAAAATATTAACTCTATCCCAGCTGAAACCAGGGCAAAGTGTGAAAAGCTTTTTCATTCTGGGGTCCAATTCTCTGTTTCATGAATATTACTCAGGATGTCAGCTGATTGCACAAAGCAAAATCACCTGTTCATGCATCTTGGCTTCTTAATTGTGTGTCTGTCCTTTTCTCTTATAAACCTCTATTTAAAATGTTAGAGCCAAGTCTGTGATTGCAGCCTGGTATTCCTCCATAGTAAGGTGTTAGTGAGATAAACAGCAGCTGCAATTTCACATGTTGGATTCCAGCAAGACTATCACATTGGAGGTGCCAAGGTGATTCTGCATGGGCAAGTACAATTCCATGGAAACATCCTTTTCTGCCTTCTGAGCGACTTGGATCCACATGGCATCCCTGGTGCAGTGCTGGGCAGCACAGACAGAATAACTGCAGGCTCTGCACTGCCTTGGACTCCAGGCCCCTTCTATCTGGGGCTGGGGGTGGAGCTGGGCCATACCTGTCAGTTCTCCCCCAGGGCTAAATAGCTCAGGCACAGTCCTGTGTCCTCCTTCCCTCCCCTGTATGGGAGCTGGTTCCAGAATGAGACTTCCTGTGATGAAGGGATTTCTTCACTAGCATCTAGTAAGGGGGTCTAAAAAAAAAAAAAGTGGTACCTGCAAGCTAGCTTAACCCTTCTTATAGGACCTCTGTTGTGTTCAGGTCTCCCAGACTGGAGACTCCACAGCTGTTATCCATAGAAGAGCTTGCAAAGTTGTTTTTCACTTTTTGTTTTGTTTTGTTTTGTTTTTTAAATTCTGAGCAGGAGTCCAGAGATCATCCTTTTTCAAAATTGAGTTATCCTTGTTTTAAACCTGCAGGCCAATTCATATGATCTATTAGTACAAAAGATACTTCACAAGATCCATATGATCTTGTTGCCCAATATCTTTCTTATTTCCTATGTTAAATACTTTCCCTTTTAATTTTATTGAAGCCAAAGTGAGGTTTGACCTGGTGCCATTTTTTGTGATGTGTATTACATTTCCACCCCAGAAATGCAAATGAATAGAAAATTACAATGTTTCCAAGAAGAAAGTGTTCTGGGCTTCCTAAGTTTATTATTATGCACACAGAAGGTACTCAGACTATGCCTTTTTCTATTTCATTGTCCTTGCTAAGGTAAAAAGAGATGGGCAGAGTACAAGTTACATAGTCAGGTTTCAAGGGCTGGAGGTGCACTCTTGCCTTCTTTGATCTGGTCTCAAAGGTAGGGCTATTAATAGTAGGACTTTTATTTACCTGCATCTTATCCACAGATGTGTGTGTGTAAGCCCTATGTGCAGCACAAAATGGGAATATATTTAGAAAGTAAAACAGAAGCAGTTGCATCTTGTTCAGTGCAGCACAGGCTGCTCTTCCTGTCCCTGTCTTCACTGTGGGTCATCATCAATACCCGATATTTATTTAGCTTGGGAAATGGAAGCAAACACAGCCTCCAACCTAGAGACAAGATTTCAGTCTATTTCATACCACCTACACCTCAGACACATTGGAAAAATATAAGCCTCATATGTGAGGAAGCTGAGCAAATATCCAAAGGCTGCTGCCTCCTCTCATCCCTAAATGTTGTTCTTGTGAGTCGTCTTCACTACTGGGAACCCCAACTGGAGTTGCTCATACAACTCTTGGTTTGAGAAGAAGTAAAAAGATAATAGTTCTCTACAGAACATTTCATCAGTGCTAGGTATTTCAAAGGAAACTCTAGAACAGTAGTTTAGTGCTGATTTACCTTTCCAAATCATGTGTGTGTGCAGGAAGTGGGGTGGGACCCCTGGAGCATGAGCTAGAGTTCCAAAATGCTGCCTGCAGTCTGCCACATCAGGCTTGTCCTTGCCTAGAGATGGGTACAAGTGCTTCTGAGGTTTCATGCTTGTGCCCCCTGCTAGAATAACTAAACATCCCCTTTTCTCTCTGAGGAAGCTAAACTATGTTCTGAGCTTCTAACACTTAAATGCAGCCAGTTGGGAAGTGAGAGGAAAGATTAGCTCATTCACTGTCGTGAAGGGCTCTAGAGTGGAAATAATTCTTGTGCAGAAGCCTGGGTGATTCTGCTTTGAACTGCAGTTCCCTGTGGCATTTAGCCCTGTAAGGAATGTTGTCTTTACTGATGCTTTTGGGAACCAGGAAACAATTAATCTTGAATTATATTGGCTCTGTTCTGGTAATGCAACAGGAGACTTCCCAAACTTTCTGTAGCTTTGGTGTAGCTTTAATGCATGAATACAACAGGAGCTGGAGCAGGAACTGGCAGGCTTCTTATTTAGCCTATTGGAAGTATCTTCTGGCATCTTTCTTCTGTAGGCTAAAGTATGTGGTGAACTGCACTGCCTTTAAAAAGAATAAATCAAGAATCATGCAGTTTGCAGCTGTTGTACAAGCAAAATCGTTTCTGTGAAGATGTTACTGCTGAATGTTCCCTCCATGCTTATTAAGGTAACATTAATCTGAAATGAATGACAACCAATTAGGTCTGGATACTTTGCATTCAGTGTCACATTAAATCAGGAAGTAATCTTACCTGTCAGTTGTCCATTCCTCCTTTTTTTTTTTTTCTCTGTAATGAGATGTCCTTGGTGTCACATGCCTTTATGGCATTTTGCCCCAGTGGATGTGGAATAGAGAGATTACCTACTGAAGCACAAAAGAAGAGAGGCTTAAAAGGAACTTCAAATCTTGATGGAGAAATGGATGAATTGCAAGGCATTTTAGCCTAGGATTTTCTTTGGCCAATGATGGTCTTGCCCACCACTTAAAAGCATGTCTTCTGTGTGATTTTCAAACACCCTGAGAAAACAGGTTTTGTGAATGCTTCCTCTGGAGAAGAGCCGCAGCTCAGCCTGCATGAGCAATCACTATCAAAGGACCTTTGTGGGTACTGGCCAACAGCTCTGGTTGTCAAGAAGGACATTGGGACTAAATATTACACTGTTCCCTGGTCTTGAGAAATAATCTGTTCTTCAAACAGGGAAGAGATGGAGACTGACAAGTGTTGGCAAAAATTTGCCTGCAGCTTCAGCAGTTCCGGAGTTTAAATTCTGGCCTTCCTCTCATCACGGTGCAGCCTCTGCATTCTGCTTTGTAAGGTCCAGGGTCAGTTTGCCCCAAAGTCCAGTTTAGGTGCTAGTGAACTTAGGGAAGAGAGGGAAAGTTCAGAAAAAAACATCTGCAGAGAATTTTGCATGGCTTTGGAGATTGCCAAACGTTTCCTCCTACCACCTTCTAGGTGGTGAGATGTGCTAATGACAAATGATGTCATTTTAACAGCTAGGCAGTATGTGATAGCCTGGGACATATGGGCAAGAATTTTGTTACTTTGAGGGATATTTAGTTAAAACGTTGAGGTGAAACAACCCCACCTAAAGAAAGGAAAAGCTCTGGATTTTTACAGCTCTTCATTTTTGTGATCCACGCTGCCTGGAATATTTAAAGAATTTGCTATTGAAGGATCAGAAGTTTGCAATGCTCGCTCTTGCCCCCAACCCCCCAGCTCCCTTTTTGTTTTCAGAAGGAAGGCATCTGAGATTTTGGGACCAGTGGGACAAGAAAATCTATCCATAAAGTAGTTCATATATTACTTAAATAAAACAAATTTTCTGGGTATCATAGATCTTTGAGCACAACAGGGAGGGATGCTCCTGTGAACTATTCTGTTAAAACTAATTCTGTTCCAAGTACTTGGTTTGCTCAACCAGGGACTCGAGAAGCATCTCTAGCAGGAGTCCAGGAGTCTGTACCTCATTGTGAAAATTATTAACTTTAGCTGCTTTTGATGACCATTCTAGCACAAACACAAAACTGTTCTGGTTTTGACTACTGGAGAAAACAGTACCTCAAGGGAAAAGACAGAAAAAGCACAGGGCTTGAGCAGTTTTAGAAAATAAATCCAATTAAGGGGTGGTTGGAACTACTCACTGCCTATAGGAAGTTTCCTTATGTCTTTCCATTTCTGTGACCTATGAAACTGTCACTCATGATGAAGTCATAATGACATTAAGTTTACTGAGAAAGCATCATTTGCTGAACTGTATGGGTTTTCCCTAATTGCAGGCCTTCGGCAGGATTTCTAGAAGTTGGGTATGAAAATGTGCTAATGTTCTATGTTGGATGAAGTATGGGATCCATGAATGTGTTTCTGTGGTAGGGTGCTTGTAGTTTCCAGGCCTTCTACTTCTCTACAAGAAGGATTTAATAGTCTCTTTGGACTAGGGTTGCTGCAGGGACATGGTTCCATGGGAGGTGGTCAGGAATTCCTGCCACTGATCCCGTGGCCTGACCCTGGAGTGAGCTATTTCAGCTGGAAAAACCAGCTGCTTCCAGACATCTAAGAGTGCTTTCCCATTGGTGTAAAAATTATTACATCTGTGAAGAGAAGGGACATGATACCTTCAAAGTATCATTACCATCAAAGATTTCATAAAAATTCCTTTTGGTATTAAAATCTAGCCATGGAGGAAAACCCTTTAGCTACCATTTGTGTTGCTTAAGTGACAGAAAGCACCACCTGAGGGCCCCAATGGGCTTAGGTAGTGATAGGAAATAATCCCCAAAGTGACTGCAGCCAGGGTTGCTCAGCAGGGGTTCAATTCAACAACAGCAGGGAAGTTGGGCCTTGTGTAAAGGCTTCACAGTGGGTGGATGAGGCAGAAGATCCTTTCTGTGTCCTTGCACTGGTTAAAGAATTGCCTGGTTCAGCAGCTCTCCACCCACGAGGGATTTACCTGCACTTGCCAGGTTGCCCGCAGGTATCCTCTGAATCAGCTTTCAGATCAAAGGAAAACACAGGAGTTAGGGGCAAGTGGGGAGGACAAAGCTGGGATAGATTAGACAACAAAAATCAAGGGTGCATCATCTGAAGGTGTCCAGGTTGTGTCTCTCCTTAGCTCTCTCAGCAACTATCTTATGTTACTTCAGCACAGACTTTGGAGCCTTCAGAAACCTTGCCTGTCTGCAAGTACAGCCTCTAGGGCCTGGGTTGCAGCAGCCACTAAACATCCCACAGCCAGACAGAGTGACTGTGTGAATCATATCGTGTCCCTGAGTATTCATCCCAGACCCCCTGGGCATCAGAGGCGCTGACATACCCAGGCTGTGCTTCCCAGGCAGCCTCAGGTGGAGGACAGACAGCAAGATCCTCACTATGGGCAAGAAAAATAACACCTGTGGGAGGGTGCAAAAGCAGAACTTCAGGTATCTAAGTGCTTTTCAAGTCCAAGGTCAGAGTTCAGCATGTACTCTGAAGAACTGACATGGGGCTCTGTAGAACACTGTTAACAGGATTAGACATACGTATTGCATCACTGGGTCATCTACATAAGCTTCTTGTGCATCTGAGCTGAAAATGCCACAAATGCCACTTAGCCTTTGACATAACATTTATCTATCACGTACTTGTTTTTGTGGTGTGAGTTGACCTTTTCCTGCTGCTGCTCCTACTGCAGTGGTCAAACAATCTCTACACCCTTTCCCCTACCTGAGACATCCTTTTGTCACAGCTGCCAGAAATCTCTGGTACAAGGTAAGTAAATAAGCCAGCCTGACAATTAGGACATTTCCCCTGGCTGTTACTTATTCAACAACAAAAAAACTTACTGCCTTTGTCAAAGCATCATCTAGAGAATTTTACGAATATTTATGAAGGTAATTTGTGTGTCCTAACATTCCTGTGAGATAGCCTTATTACCCCCCCCCCCCAAGTAAAGATGATGAAATTTATGTGCAGAGAGGTGAAATTACGTTCTCCAGGCTACGTGATGAGTCAGTGATTGAGCAGGAGATTAAACCCAGCAATCCTGGCTCCACAGACACAGCCCAGTTGTGTAACCACGGTACAACTTATCACTTGATCACTAACACAGAGACTGGTGGCTGTGCCAGTTTATCGCCTGTTTTTCACCTTAGATTGAATGCAAATAGGGCAAAATATTGGCAGTTTGTTCCGAGGAGGGAGAGAGGGGTGGGGAGCTTCACTGAGGATCAGTTCGGCCCCGATGCTCCATTTACACACCGAGACCCTGGGCTCTTGGCAGCGCTGTGGTGGCAGCCGGTGGATCCTATTGCACGGGGTGGGGAGCGGAGACGACGGGGAAATTTACTGCCCTCCCATCGTGCTCCCACCTGCGTTCCCACACCCAGTAATTAGCTCATCAGCCTGCAAGGTGCAAGGCTGCAGGTTGCACCAAGCTCTGAAGGAATCCCTACACACGGAGTAGAGTAGGAAGAGGTCAGGATTTTCAGCGATCCAATCTCAGATCTGTTTGCATGGTCATGGTATGTCTTCCAGAATAGAAAAAAGTGGATCCTATTGAGAAGAAATTAGGTTGGTAAAATGGCATTTTTTTTCTCTTGTGCTGTTGGTCTGTTTGTCTTGCATTTTTTACTTGATGAAAGAAAAATGGTGGGGAAAAGTGGACCTAAAGTGGAATTTTTCATTTCAGAATTATTTCAAAGGCTATTTAGTTTAAGAATATTCAGCAATGCAGGATGTCTGCCTTTTGACTTATTTTTCAGCTGAAAGCATATAGTTGAAAAATATTACTGATTTGGAACCTTTTGATTTTTTTTATATTGCCATCCTGACTTTTTAAATGGGAAATAACACTAAATCATCATCATGTCTGAGGAGAGAGAAAAGTTGTTTCTTTTGAATAGTTCCAGTAAATGCAAAGCTGTTATTTCAGCTGTTATTAAGAGGCAGCTTCACTGCCAAGCTAACTCCTGTATTGATCGACGTGAGTATGAAAGTGACCACAGACCAAAACCACTGTCGTGTACAATCATCATCCCTGCTGCATGACAGTACCAGTGTGTAGCTCTAAAACCAAACTATCTGTAGCCATCTTCAGCAAGAAACCATGCACTGTCTTTGTTGGAGCAGTTGCAGCATATGTGTGACCATAGTGATTGGGTAAGCCTTTCCCACTGACTCCAACAGCAGCTCAGGAAAAAAAACAAAGTTATGCAAAGAGGGAGTTTGTGGCACTCCCTGTGTTGCTTTATCCCGGGGAAGGGAAATCTGCTTCAATAGGAAGCCTAGTACTGGCTGTGCTTATCCTCTCCCGCAACCATGGAGTTGGGGAACTGCTCCCAGGTGTCTTCCCACCAGACCATTTTTAGCAGAAACCTGTAGCTTACTTGTGTAGCTTTTTTGAGTTTTGAAACATCATAACTTTACATGAAAGCAATTGTGAGTTGGGATGAATCTTCTTGATGGGAAACAGGGTTGTCCCTGCAAGTTATCAGATCCTAAGAAGATGTAATTTACCCGTGTGCTCTCCTTTGGTCTCCCTTTGAGCTGCCCCAGCTAACTGTTTGCTGTGACAATCTAATTACGACTTAGTTTGGCCCCAGAACCAGCTGCCTTTGGTTTCTTTTACCTCACTGAACTGGGCAAGCAGAGGCTAGATGTTTCAGAGCCTGCTCCCTGTGTGAAACCGAAGGAATTCAGAAGTGTATTAGAAAGGCATTAGCTTCTCCTTTTCCCTCTTTTTTTTCCCACTGGAGCCCATCCAGATGGAGCACAAACAAGGAAAGGATAAATGCAAAGTGCTCTGCCACCCTGAAAGCATGCGCTGACGTCAGCTTTCATGAACTGGCACTTTAATCATCGCATGGGGAATGTTTCTCTCTCCCTCTGCAGCCTCCCTTTGGGCTTCTCTGTGCACCAACATTAGCATTTATGGCAAGGAAGATTTATTTTCTTTGCTGGTTAAAAGGGTAGTAAATTCAGAATGTTTTCACAAGCTGCTACTCAGAGAGCTCTGGAGGCCCAAAATCTTGTAGGCTCAGTGTAGGTGAATCAAGGGCAGCAAAAGGGCAAGCTTCTTCCTGGATATATTTCCACTTGCATTAACAGCTAAATTGAAAAGCAGGGGGCTAGTCCATCAGCATACACAGAGAAGCTGTCAGCTTCTCCAAGCCAAACTGCATAAAATACTCTCAGGGAGGAAAAAAGTGTAGGGTACCAGATGCAAGGGACAGATCAGTAAGGGATCTCCAAAGGTCTTTTTGAGGCATATAAGCTAAACTTTTCAGAATTAAGCACTGAAAATTAGCAGACTCATTTTCTGTTCATGTGTCAGGCCTCAAAGAAGCACTTTGCTCTCTCCCTCTGCCCCAGTCTTCCTGAGAGGACAACAGGTCATTGGACTTTGACCCTCTCTCAGAATAGCCAGGAGTGATGAATTCAGTAAAGTGTGCGAGGAGCATTTTAAACCTGCTGAGGAAGAGCTCTGTGGAAGTGCCTTGCATTTGTAGTTATCTTTCTGCTGGGATTGAGCATAGTCTACTCCTCTGCATCTATCACTGCCTGGTTGTATTTTCTGTTTTCTCCACGTCCTTCACACATGAGGTAGCATGTGTGAAGCAGGAGTAGAATGCAGCCCTCCTTTCTTGGCTGTTTGCCATAGGTGAGCCCAGAGATTAAATTCTGCCCCCCACACTCAACATAGTGTCCATCACAATACAGAAATTCAGGGCAGCTCTCAGCATAGCAATTCACTGAGGATTTTGGTCATTATGGTGTGGGGAGGTTACCTCACTCTATGCACTCAGAGATGTGCTGGGGTGGGGGTGAAAACCATGACAGATATTAGCAATGCTAGCAGGCTATTGTCAATAGAGATGCAGTCAGCTGGCCTCATCAGCTGCTTTCATTAGGCTGCCTGCTTGACAATAAAGCAGTTTCCTAATTACAGCCTTCCCTTCCCACTCTGTCCTGTACAGTCCTGCATCATCAGGTGCTGCTGCTGCCTTTACACTTGCTGGAGCTCTCTGCAGCACGGCGCTGTCTCAGCGTTGAGGCCCCACTGGCCTGTGTAATTAAAGGAGGATTAAAGATGGATTTGTGGCAGCTATGTTCTTATTTTGGTACCTCCTGTGTGCTGTGGCTCTTGCTTCTTACAAGGCCCTAGGTGACTAAAGGGTTGCAGACATTTAAAGTACACATGTATGGATATATATGGATATATACACACACGTATATGTGTATATTTATCCCAGTTAGTGATGCATTTCCCAGGTGTCCAAAAGCTTCTGTAGTGCTGTGTAAGAAATATATGAAAGAGACAGGGAGCAAGTAAAGATTGTCATGAAAGCTAGGATCCACGTTTAGTCTTTCTCATGGCTCCATCTCACACATATACAAAAAAAGCCACATGACATCTACAGCTGTTCCCTCCTACCAACCACACTGCCAATGTATTTTAGCCTCTTATCTTTAAAAACAGATACCCCCTCTTAGTCACCTTCCCCTCAAGAAAATCAAATTTTCTCCAGTTGAACTGCCAGTGCTATCAGCTGAACTCAGACCATCACACAGCATGAGCTATCTGCTGGAAAACCCTGAGAGTTTGGGAGAGTTTAATAATTAGTTGATGTGCTTTTTTATTTACTTTTTTGCTTTGGAGTGCTTGGTTAATGCTTTCTAAACTTTCAAGGCTGGAAACATTTTTTACTTTTAAATGGGAATAGGAATTTTCATGTAATTACAGAGTTGCAGGAACAAGAGCTGTAGGAAACTGCACCAATTATTGTGAAATTCATGACATAATCATCACCGAGTTTCCTGACGTCTGTTCACAATTTGACTTGCTAATACCGGGACCCAGGTTTTGTGTTCCTGCTCTCTCTCAACCTTCTGCTTGCTGGCCAATTTAAAATGCAAAGTTGCTCAAAATGACCACTCTGCCCCTAATCTAACATTTTCATATTGTCTACTGCTCCCTAGAAGAGATTTAATGGTACAGCTTTTCCTGCAGTTCTTTCAGGCTCACCTGGGTCCCACCAGCCTTTTGCAGATCTCTCATACCAGCCCCACCTCGAGGTGAAATAAACTGGTTTTATTGACCTCATTCTTTTGTCACTACAAATACATTATAAGTACATTTCTGCCCATATAATGTGATGTAAATTTTCAGCACACCTTGTTGGATATTGCTATAATGATTAAAATTGGATGAAAAAATAGTACCCAATCACAGCTATTGCAGGCCAGTAAAAAAACACATTTCTACAGAAATTCATGTTTTGCCAAGTTTGCGTGGTAGTGAAGTGTCTTGCTTTCACTTTTGGAGACTTTTTAGAATAAATTTTCTTCTTCCATATGAGATGTTTGTTTTCATAATGACACAAAAACTCAACAGGCAGACTCCAAAAACAAATTGTTTCTCCATTATGATCAATCCTAAACAGTTATTTTCCAGGGGGTTGCAACATTCAGATTTATTACAATGTGCAAAGAAAATGCATTTCCAGCTCAACATTCACACAAAATGTGTCTTATCCTCTAATGAGCTCTGTTGGTGGCAGATATTCTTGATAAACTGGCAGCATTCTGCTCAGAGCTGGTAGCAGCAGAAGTAGAGAGTGCAACAGTACCTTTCTGATGAGGGCAGAATAGCTGATGCAATAGAATATTTGGGCTGGGTGGGACCTTTAAAGGTCATCTAGTCCAACCCCTTTGCAATGATTAGAAATGCCTTCATCCAGATCAGGCTGTTCAGAGCCCTGTCCAACCCAACCTTGGATGTGTCCAGGGGTGTGACATTTACCATCTCTCTGGGCAACCTGCTCCAGTGTTTAATCACCCTCATCATTAAAGAGACTTTTGCAGTGTTATGATTCTCCCCCAACAATCAAGCTCTTTAGATCAAAGGCTGCCAAAATTTGGGTTGCTAGCAGCCAAAGCAGCTTCTGCTGCAGTGCTGAGCCCTTGCCACTTTCATGGGGTTTGTGGCACCCTTTGGGACACAGGCCATGGCTAAGGAGCCCAGGCGGATTCTTGTTCGGTTTTTCTGCAGTACTAAGTAACCTCAGAAACACTTGATGACTTCATTGCAGCCAGCTGTTACTGTATAAACAGTTATTTAACATACTGTGTCTTGAAATACCCAGGTCTTGGTCTGGGGAAATAGTCATATACTATTGCTGTGCAACACCATATAATCATGGGAACTGCCCAGCAGGTGACAAGCACAGTGCCTTCTGGAGTCACATGGATCTAAATAGTCATCACTAGAAAGCAGTGGAGAGGTGACTGTCAGCACTTCTACCCTTACTGTCTCCTGCTGCGTGGCTGGTCCTCCAGGATTCTCTCATGCAATCAGTTTTAGCTGACCATGTGGACTTTATTGGCATCTATATGCTGGCAACTTTTACTTCCAAGAGCAATAGCAGCTATTCAGCCAGAGCTGCAGGCTAGTTGATGGCTCACCCTGCTGAAGCAGGATTCAGATCTCTCCTAACCTGTTCCCAAA
This sequence comes from Chaetops frenatus, assembly GCA_013400775.1. Taxonomy (NCBI): domain Eukaryota; kingdom Metazoa; phylum Chordata; class Aves; order Passeriformes; family Picathartidae; genus Chaetops; species Chaetops frenatus. The sequence goes on from VZTR01009692.1 coordinate 209,073, forward strand.
AAATGAATGCCTGAAATCTTTGTGTCAGTCCTACCAGCTGCCTCATTTTTGTTCCATACATTAGGAGAGAAATCCCTGTTCCCTTCTCCTCGCTTTGACAGTTTTTCTGGATGAAAGAACTCCAGGGATCAAGCAGAAGTAACTTGTACTGTACATGCAGCTGTCTGCATACTCTCTGCACCTGTTTGCCCTCCCTATTTCTGACCCTAAAAAATCCTAGGAATTCTTCATTAAAGGTTTTTTTCATCTGCTATCTTCTGACAGCAGCCAAGATGACTGTCTGTTCTTCCAGAGGGAGACGAGAGCTGGGTATGACGTTTTTCTTTGTTCTGCTGTTCCCCCATCCATGGCCAGAGCTCTTTCTGCTGTTCCCCCATCCATGGCCAGAGCTCTTTCTGAAAGTGTCCCCAGTTTCTCCTTTGATCTGGGCCACCGTGTACAGGCTGCTGCTTGGTTTCTGGTCTGCGTCTTTCCATGTGACACAGTGACCTACATACCTGTCCTTGCCGGTAATGGGTCATATCCTGCCTTATCTGACCCTCCCTTTTCAAGGGTGATAGAGGGGCATCTTTAATTATCTGGTGGTTTCCACCCACCAGTCCCCAAGTTAAATGTGGTGCTGTCCTCCATCCTTGTTTGTGTTTTTGAATATGAACCAGCTAACCTAAAGGGTTTCCATCCAGTCATCTCCGTGGATTCTTAAATCTTAATCTGTCCAGAATCTTAACTAATTGGATTTGTTTATAGAAGAAAGCTGCCTGTGGTTTGACTTTCTGCAGAAGTGTTAAAAAAAAAAAAAGAAAAAAAGAAAAAAAAAGAGAGGGGTTGAGGAAGGGGTAGAAACAAGTTACTAGTTACACTAATGAAGAAAGAAAAAGAACACTACATCACAGCTTACCCTGTTGCCCCACAGATGTAGGCATTGCTTAAACTTGCAGTGGAGGTTTTGCATGAGTAAGAAAATCAGTGGCCTACACGGCAGTTAATATTCCCCTGCCCTTGTAGGTTAGTTATGCAGGGAATAAGCAGCCTTACTGCAATGAGTCACACTAACTTATGCCTTTTTTGTGCTTCTAGTACCACTGCTCTAGTAAAACTCTAATTCCCTGGAGAATTGCTTGTAAGTGCTATCTTACTTTTGCAAGCAGCACTGATGAATTGGTAAACATAAATAAAAACACAAGTAGCCAGGGAAACCCAGACTCAAGAGGTGAAATAACTCATTTAAACCTAAGAGTCAAACTCAGGATAACAATATAGGCATGCACTGACGACTGAGGTGCTGTGCCTATCACAGTGCTGGTATACTGGCACTGCCTGCTGCAATCCCTGTGTCCTTGGCTATGGGACATCTGCTACAGCTGCATAAATTAGGTTCAGATGACCAAAAGCAAGCTTTAGCCAAAGGAACTGTACCCCTGTGAGCACTCCAACACTGCCTAAAATGCCACCATGTCAAGAATGAGAAATACTGCGTACAGCTCATTTAGCAAGGTCTGTAGTTCACATATGTTTTCTGTTTGTTGCCTCAACCTCCCCCTGGCTGGAGGCGAGCAGCGGGCGCCCAGCTGTGCCCAGTTATGGCCAGAGACAAGGAGGGGTGGGCTGGAGTTTAAAAATGGAGCAAGAGGTCAGCTGTTTGCCTTGGCTTAGAGATAGGGCTCTGCTTTTGTGCTCTCTTTTTATTTTTTTTTACCAGTCCTGAAGGTTGTGAGACTGATTCTGGCTTATTCTACACTAATTCTGTACTGGTGTTATGTCACTGGCTCTTGTTTCATGGAGGTAAAGGAACTGTGAGCCCTGTTTCCTTCAACAGTAAGGGTCAGTCTGAGCTTGCTTCCTGCTGTGTCTGTTCCCCTCTTTGATGGATACCAGTGTCAGGCACTGAGCTTCAGTGTAAACTAAGCCCTGCTGAGCATCAGAGACCTACTTGAAACCCTAAAATTTAGGAGAGGGCTATAATGATATCATCCTTTTGAGCTGTTTTTAGGAGTCTTGAAGAACACTGGTCTCTAAATGAATTTTATTTTAATGCATTTAGGAGCTCTATGATAGATGGTGTCTATAAATACCATTTAAATGCACAACAGAATTTTTAACATGCCATTTTCAGGAGGTGGTGAGCCAGGGTTGCTGCCTTGCTCCTGCAGCACCTTCCTTTGGCTGTGGGGTGACCCTCTAGGTGGCATGTCCTTGCCACTGAGGACATGTGGTTGGGAAGCTCCTCAACATCCCTTCCCTCCTTGTTGTTGTTGTCCAAGGGGCATGCTGGGCAACTGAGGTACACAGGTCTGTTTGGGAGGGCATCAGAGGATTTCTGTGCTCAGAGGACAACTCCATGTCATGGAGAAAATAACCCAGAGAGCAGCACAGGCAAATGGGACAAGTGCCTCCAAGCAAATAGTCATGGCAGGCACAAAACAGGATAGGGACAGGGAGGAAGAGGTAAAATCTGTCCCCATCCTCTGCATGCCCTTCTCAGAGATCTTGATGGTGTTATTAATAATATTAATGCCTTTCTTGGAGAAGGAGGGGGAAAGCATTTGATAAGTATCTGGTTATATGTTTCTATATTTAAGAAGGGAAGTTTTTTGATGCTGAAGTAGGAAAAAAATAGTGGTTTACTGTATTAAAATTGGCAAGTACTTAGCGTAATCTAGTGATTAAAGCAGTCTTTTCCTGGTACGCTTGTAAATCATAAATTCCCACTGCAGAATGGCTCCTGTGGCATTTTGCCAATTAACCTTTGTGTGCTTTGATCTTGCTTTGACTCCAGAAGTTCAGGCTGTTCCCTGGCTTGTTTAGCTGTTGCTGTTAACAAAACACTTGCCGCTTGAAATACACAGTGCTTAGCATCCATATATTTCTTAGCCTTCAGGTCTCTGAGCCCATGCAATATTGATGCCTTGTGGATCATAGAAAATGCCTGACTCATTAGTGAAGAGATATTAAATAAACATCCCCAAAGAAAGCAAACAAGCTTGGCCATTATGAAGACTATTTTTCAGCCTGAACTGTGCTAGCAGAGGCATAGGAAATGAGAGCTTAGTGAACTGGAGGGAGAAAAGCGGAATCGTGCTATGCTCACATGGAGCCAATATATCTATCCCCTGCCTGCCTTGCCTGCTGGCAGGGCAGTCAGCACTGGGGTGAAGCTGGGAGGAGTGGGGACCTGCTCTGCCTCCTGTCCTGCCTTTCCCAGAGGTCAGATACTGGGGATGGGGCTTGCAGAAAATCTTCCTGCCTGGTATCTGGCAACAAGCAGGCAGCAAGCACAGCCTTTCTGCAAAGCACTGCAACCATGATGGCTAATGCGTGCACAAGTCCATCCTCATTCCTCCTGGGCCTCATCCAAGTTCTGTCTTTGGCTTACCTATTCTCTTTTCTTCACATTTTAAGAGTATAATGTAAGATATTTACCTTTCTCCTTCCCTCCCATAGGCAGTTCTGAGGCGAAGGGCTGAAACCACTAGTTAAGATAAAAATACTTGGAGATAAAAGACTTACCACAAGCATTAAGCATTCTTAAATAGGCTGGATGTATATTTTGCAAGCCACGTGACATTTATTATTTATAACTAATGACTATCTGACAGTTTAGAAATATGAAAGACAATTTGCTCCCCACGTTCAGAGACTCTGAGTTCACATGAGTCAATCTCAGTCTGAAGACTAAAAAAGGTCACTTTGCAATCTGTAATCAGCTTTAAAGTCTTCATGGGCCTTAAAGCACCAGGCTTAGCCAGTCGAGAAAAAACTGTCCTGGAACAAGGTAGCTCTGACAGCAGTGAGCTAGAAAAGGGAAAGAGCTGATAAGAGGCAGCTCCTGCTCTTGATGCAGGTAGAGGAAGAAGAGCAGGTTTTCTAGAGGCAAAGCATACAGGTCTGATTTGTCACTGCTTCAGCTAATAATTCTCACATTTATTTATTCCAGGCTCATCTTTACTTGACCAAATGGAAAACGTGACATTGCCTTGTGGATATGTGAAACAGTCAAACCTGTGAGTAGTCCTAACTCCACAGAACCTTGTACTCTGTCCTGTCTCTGTCATTGTGGCCTACATATCCATCCATTTGCTGTTTGCTGGACCTGTTTGCTGCTGCTCCTCACTGGACCTACATCAGCCAAAACATGCTGCAGAAGTGCTTTAAATTCAGGTTTTCTTTCCATCCAAACATCCAGTACCCATCCATGCAGAAAGGTGGGAGCCCAGATGTCTTCTGTAACTCAGAAAATACCGGAAACCTGTTGAAATGTCTCTCAACACACATTAACTCTCCCTTTCCTTTCCCCACAGAGAAAAGTGCAAGCATTTTACTTTTGTACAGAAGTGCCTGAAAACACAGTCCCTCCCTAAGACCAGTTGCCCTGTGGAGGATGTGGGCAGACACCCCTTTTGCTAACAGTGGAAAAAGCTACTGTGTCTCTTGACTTCCCACAAGAGCAGCTCTCCACCTGCTCATGTCTGAATTTATAAAATCAGCTTCTCCTTGCTCCATGTGGGTTGAGGCAGCAGGAGTGTTTCCATGAGATTCTCAGCTGGCAGATGAGCCCCCAGGCCATGGCCAGGGTGAATGGCAAATCATGGGGCAAGGTTGGAGGCAGATCAGTCTCCTTGGATCAGCACTTGGATCCAGAGGTAAACAGCTTGTCCCTGATCATTTGACATAACCACCTTTGCTTATACATCTCCTACTAGTTCTCTTCAAGAGAAATTTCCCTCCATACTGCTTTGCATATATAAGATGATTTTGGACAAAACCCCACCTTGCCACCTCCCTCCTGGCTGCCCATCCTTCCTTTAAATGCCTTGGCTGGTTGCAAAGCTGGTGCCAGCTGTCAGCGCTGTACTGTGACTAATGTTCGTTTTCTTGCACAATAGACTGCTTGGCTTCTTATTACCTAACTTCAGCCTTTCTGCCTTCTTCTCATTTTCCCATTTATTTCATACATCCATTGCAAGTGATTAGCTCTTAGAAGTAGGAATTGCTAGTCTGGTTTCCTCAGGAAATAGGGCGATTGTGTTCCATACATCCTCAGATAACTGTTCAACACGCCAGTTGATTTAATTTGGCTGCTGGAGAGTGGGCTCAAAGCTAATTGAATTCCTGCAAGTTTTGTGCAAGTAGGCAGTTAGCTGGAGCAGAGAGGAACCCTGGAGTCACATGCCAGAAAGAAAAGTAGCAGATACATTTTATCTTAGTAGATACCAAAAAAAAATCATAAGGGACATACAGTTGGTAGGCATCAAAGAAAGTGCCTCAGTTTGTACCTCTGAATAATCATGAGAGACAAGCCAATAAGAAACCTGGACTCTTCTAGTGTTTATTAAGTTACTTTTAGGTTGTTTGCACTGTGGTTGGGACAATAGTTTTAGATCCTCGAGAGGGATTTTTAATGTGTTGCTATAGACTATGAAAAAAATAGCTGTGATAATACTGACAAAGGCAGACAAAGGAAATCTAATCACCAAAGGTTCATCTGGCAACTGCAGGGCACGAAATCTCACCCCACAACTTTGGGGGGTTTTTTTGGTGGCAGTGGATTTTCAGCCTTCACCCACTCCATTCCCCTTCCATGGACAACCTTAAAATTAGCCAGATGATATGTAATCCCACAACAAATGAGCTGGCTTGGAAATGGCAAGTGCTGGCTCTAAACCTGTCTCCAGGTTTCCAGCTCCTGACTGCTTACACAGCAAAGGTGATAAGGACAGTACTGAAATCAGTGTGATGTTTTGCATGGTGGCACGTGCCTGCCCAGAAGTGGACAAAAGGGAGAATTTACCCACGGATTGTCTATTATTTTTTTTTTTTTGTAAAAAGGCACTTTTCCACTGTAAGGCAATTCCATAAAAAATAAGGATGAATAAAAATGAAAAGGCTTGTGCAGCAGTTTGGATGACAGGTTTCATGCGGTAGTGCCGTGTTACAGAGATAAACATTAGTGCTTAGCTTACAGATTGTCTCAACACCTGGAAGGCTGTTATAGAGACAGGTTTAATAATTAATTGCTATTTCTCTGAGACAATGTAGCCTGGATCTCTTAAGGTGCATATTGCACACCAGGTAACAGGAGGAGTAGGCAAAAGAGACAAAAGCATTAGAAAAGATAAAAAGACTGAGATCAAATGACATTATTCCTCATGTCATGGTGGAAATGGGGCTGTACTCAGCTGATCCTGCATGGAGGTTGCCTGGAGGTGTTTTGATATACTTGAGGTCAAAATACTTGTATTCCAAAGTTGCTTTTAAGTAAATGACTCTCATACAGCTGGTGGCAGGAAAGTAGATGGAAGCAGATAAATTCTTTGATATTTCTGTGTTGGGTTTGCCATGTCACCATGCACAGCTGAAGATATTGAGGAGTTGTTTTATAACCAGAAAAATATGATATCTGGAAATTATGTTGAAAGGTCCTTGCAGGATATGTTTTCTGTATGTACTAGATATTTTTCTCATCTATGTTTAGCAGTATATTTTTCTGTGAAAGCTATAAACCTCACAAAATTGAATACTACAGCGGAGGGACAAATAAGGAAAAATATTAATCTGCTGGGCTCCTTAATGACCACAACCCAAACCATAAACATGGGCTGTATTCTGGCAGCAGAGGAGCACTAACACCAGTTTCTAGTTGTGCCTCAGGCACCTCCCCATGCCAGTTGCCATCACTTACTACCTTACTGAGGGCCTGTGTGTTATGATAGGGGTAGTGAGAACAAAAGTAATGGCAGCTGATGGCATGGAGCTGCATGTTCTGGTAGCAGTGCTGTTCTGCAAAGTCCAGTACAGAGTGTAATCTTATCATACAAGCTTATTTGACCAAATGTGTATGTTTACTGATGTGAACATTCTCATCTTAATGAAATTGATGAAAAGAGGGAAATTATGAACGCATCTAAGATATCGACAAGGACAGGACTAACTGCTGATGCCTGCTGTGCTGGGTTTAGGCTGCAAGTGATTAGTGTGCATTTTGTCATTGAGCAAATCCTGTTGACATCCTGGGCAAGATGCAAATCCTCTCTTTCCCCAGGTTGTTATTGCTGAGGAGGATCTGATTTCAGTGAGTCAGATAGTGTTCTTTTGTGAATATGTCGGCTCAGATGGCTTTGAAAAATACTTTTCCTTATGAATTGAAGCTGGCTCTCAAGCTTCTTTGGTAAGCACAGTGCACAAATTGAAATACTAATCATGGATCTGTGTAGTTAAACTACTTGTACAGATGGGTCTGTTGCTGTTGGTTGCATTTTCCCACTGCTGCTGCAAAAGGAAGGAACTCCTGAGCTGGAACAGGGGTTAAATAGAGGAAATTATTTGGGATTGCAACGGCCTCTCTAAGAGACGGTTGCTGAGGAAAAGCTCTGTTGGCAAGGTTCCTCTTGGTCTGTGTCCAGATCCTCAGAGTATAAGTCACCCTAAGCCAACTGAAGAGTGCTTTTATACTACCTGAGTTTCTTACCCTGTGCTTCATAATAATTTATGGTAGATTTCACCTGTTAATGTGCAAAGAAAAGCCATGCTAGGCGGAAACACAGAATTTATCAAACAAGTTGATGAATCTGTTCTCCTTAAGACTTTTGAATTAAATTATTTTGCCTGGCATAGAGATTTTAAAATATGTAATGGCAAGTTGTACGTGAAGAAGCAAGACTGAAGTGTGTTTGTGGAGATGAGGGAGTCACTCTCCTGGTTTCGAAAAGCAGCAAATAGGTTGTGTGATTTCATAATGTCTGGAGCTTTAAGCAAGTTCTGGAACGTGCAATTAAATTGAAAATTTATAAAATTTGAACCCATTGCAATTTTGGTTCCATCTCAATAAACAGATTTTTTTCTATCTTTCGCTTAGCTAAAAGGGCTGGTACTCTTACTATCCACCACTGTTCCAGCACTGGTGATAATATTCAGCATTTGCTGAGTACTTTACATACTTCCAGTGTTGGAAGAATATTACCTCATTAAATCTTCCAGTATTTCTGTAATAAGAGCAGTCATTAGAATTGTCTTTATGGGCAAGAATAAGGGAGAACAGAGAGTTTAAGTGACCTAGCCATAGCAAATTAGCTATTTGGATGGTGCTCTTGATTTCTGTATATCCTCTAAAGACTCATGACAGTTATATTCCTTTCTCATTCAGCTGGATAGCTGAGTAATCTTGAGCTTTCTCTTAAAAAAAATGGAGGACTGGTGTGGACTTGGATCTCATAGGTAGTGGGATTTCAAGTTTCTGGAACTGATGGTTTTTTTCTTCAAAACTCTTTGTCACTAACTGTGAGGCACTGGAAAAACATTAAGGCTGTTGAGTTTTCATGTCTAACTTTGCTAACCCTTGAATGGAGTAGTAAATCCATACCAGAAGGAGTCTTGCACATCAGTGTTTGTAAAGCACACCATTCCTGATGGAGCAGTGGGGCAGCTGCTCAGTGGTGTGGCTGCTTTCCTGTTAAGTCACACAGTGTGTGTGCTGTGCTGAGTGGTGCTAACAGCATGGGAAGGGGAGGATGGACCTCCTTGGTCCTGCCAAACCCACCCCTCTACACTGAACCTCATGGATGGGAGGCCTTAGGACAAACCAGCTCTGTGTTCATTCACGGCCCTCACCATTCATACCAGACCATGGCTTTGTGTCATATGTGTCTTTGGGAGGTGGTTTTAATAGGTGCCAGACTCAAAGCAAAGGCTGGATTGGATTTTCTGTGTTGCCACTCATCTGACTCAGCCACTGGCATGCAACTGCACATCTCCCCTATCTAAATCACAGTTGCCCTGGGTGGGCTCCTCCTTGCATCCTGAAACAACCAGTAACTACAGTAAACAAAAAATGCTTCAAAGTGTGCGAGCAACCTTTTCCAAGTATCCAGCTTAATGTTTTCTGTGAAACATTAACTTCTAAAGTTTGATTGCCACTCCAAGGCCATCTGTATTTCACATCGAAGCCTGTGCAATGACTCACTTTTTACTTGGTTGGTACTGATAGGAAAGGACCCTCTTTAGAATTTGATTTCCTCTGTGGAGTTTTCTAGGAACTGGAGGTTAGGTGGTTAATTTTATTGGGACAGTAAATTCTAAAGGAAAGACTATGTCATTCTTCAACAATACTGCTTTCTGAGATGACAGCACAATAAATTACAGGTGTACAGCAAGTTCCTAAATGCAGTCAGTTGACTCACTGTACTGGGTGGATGGAATAAGAGCAGTGGTGAAGGGTTGGGCCACTGAAGTCATGTGGAAGCTTTACCACTGCCTTAAGTCAGCACTGAGTGATCTACCTTTGAAGAACAGCTGAGACTAAAAGCTCACACTGAAAAAAATTCCTTTTGTCAAAGGCAGCTACTCTGTGTGTTTTTGACAAAGAACTCTTCCAACCTACCGTATTTTAAAAAGTTTACCTTGCAGGATCAAGCCATTAATGTGTTAAGATTTTGATAGTTTTAGTGATAGGACAAGGGCGAATGGCTTAAACTGAAAGAGGACAGATTTAGATTAGATTTTAGGAAGAAATTATTTACTGTGATGGTGGGGAGGCACTGGAACAGGTTGCCCAGAGATGCTGTGGATGCCCCATCCCTGAAGTGTGGAAGGCCAGGTTGGATAAGGCTTTGAGCAACTTGGTCCTGTGGAACATGTCCCTGCCCATGGCAGGGGGTCTGGAATCAGACCAAATCAATCTGGAATCTCCCAAATCAAATCATTCTGTGATTCAGACTGGAATAACGGTCAGTGTCTGAGGCTTCAAAGAAAAGAAAGGAAAAAGATTTTTTTAAAGCCAAAAAAAGATGGCACAAGAGATCCCAAATGCTTGCTACTTATGTAATGATAGGGACAGGAAATTTCTGTTCTGACACCCTTGATTTTCTGCTTCCATTTTGAAGATTTGCTTATCCCTCCATTTATGACCAAAATGCATGTTTTCTTGAATAATAAAATTATGTAGCCTCTTCCATTGTTTTTCAATGCCCTGTACCCCAGCATCAATGTATTGACGGCATATTTCATCAGGGATGCAGTGCGGGTGGTAAACTGCTAGGTGTGGGACTAGGTGTGGTAAACTGCTTCATAAAAGAGAGAGCAGGAGCTGGAATCAGTAATCACACAGTGTGCTACTGCATTTATCCCCTGTCATACATTAATTCATGAATATTAAGTCCAGCAGGGACTGTTGTGATCATCTGAACTTCTGCTTATGTTGTATAATTTAACTATTTTTCCTGCATCAGATCAAACAACCTGTGATTGCACAAGTATGTATTTTAGAAACACCATTAATTCTGATTTAATAATTTCACATTATCAAGAATTCTGCAAAAAAACCCCAAAACCAAAAACCAAAAAAACCCAAAACAAACAAACAAAAAACCCAAACCAAACAACAACAACAACAACCAACAAAAAAAAAAAAAAAAAAAAAAAAAAAAA
>VZTR01009692.1:219514-238219 GCA_013400775.1 Chaetops frenatus
AGCTTTGGAAAGCTCTTCATGGGATTTTCCTAAATGTAACCAGGAGATAATTAGTGTGCCCAGGGTGATGCTAGAAGTTGTTAGCTAAGGCCAGGGAACAGAACCAGGTGAGCACACTCCCAGCCTGTGCCATCAGTATAAAAAAATCCCTCTAGTCCAACATCCATAGGATGTTCTCAATCAAATTGAAATACATAATTTGTCTTTCTTAAACCATTGGGTGTTAGTTTCATTAATTGCTTCTCTATGTGAGGCTTCACTATGGGGTCTCTTACTGTTCTGGACTGCGTTCTAAGGTGAAAAGATGCTTTTTAGAGAACTGACACCCAGTGTAAGACTAGGGTTCAGAAATGCTTAACTGGTTTTGTTGTCCTTTAAGCTGCTGAACAATTAAGTAGCTGTGCTGCAATCTTCTTTAACATGAGGTATTTTGGTTGTGAGGAGGCAGAGGACACAGCTGCTGGCTTCTAGATTTGACCCCCTAGCTTCTACTATTTATACTTTTGACAGAATTAACCATCATAAGGCGAGTTGAACGCGGAGCAGGTACTGATCAGAAAACAGAAATCTATTGGTACTCTTTCTCTTACTCAAGCAGATTTCCACTGTTTCTTATGCAAATGCATCATAATTTAGCTCATAGGCTCTGCTTTCCAAACAAATGTAAACAAACAGACACACTGCTCTCTGTCAGTTTAAGGGGACATAATGTGTGTTCTTAAGAATTTGGGCCACAGGTTTTGAAGCGAAAATCTGCTTAGTGGCCTAGATATTCATAAAGCTGCTAGCAAATAAAAAAAGAGAGAGATGAATGACAGATGTTCAGATGCAGTTAGGAGGAATTGTTACAGGCATGAGAGTTGCTTGTTGCTGAGTGTGCTCCCCTGCTCACTTAATCCACTGGCAGTGTGCTCTCTGTAGGCTTTCATGGGGACTGAATGCACTTACTCTGAAGTCCAGGTGACAAGTGTTACAGGGTTAAGGTCTTTGATACCAAAGCTAACAAGAAAAGGAATGGGGAAGGAAAGAAAGACAGGGGTATCAAAGTCTCCATATATTTATTATAATCCTAGTTTGAGAGCCACTGAGCTGGAGCCTTCCCTAACCCTGCCAGTGAGGTCTCCTTGACAAAGCTACAGAAGTGGCCAACACATTATGGTTGTGGGCACTTAGTTCCTTGGACATGGAGGCAGTTTTTATGTCTAAAGGAAGGTATAGTATTTTAGCAATTCAACAAAATAAAAAACCCAAAAGCAACAACAACAAAAAATGTACAACCAAAAGTATAAAAACAAAAACCTATCCAACAAAAAAAAAAAGACAAAAAAACCCCCCCACAAACAAACAAAAACACCTCCCCCAAAAAAACCCCAAAACAAACAAAAAACCCAACAACAACAACCAAAAAAACCCCACAGAAAACACAAAAAAACCCACCAAAACCCCAAAATAACTCATGATTTTACTAATTTAATTATTGGTTAAAAGTCTTTGTCCAAAGCACCAGCTGAGGCACTCATTTAAAACCTCAAATCTTTTTCACACTTATGGATTTGAGACTAGACTAGCACACAATCTTTTATGTATGGGCAAGGTTCTTTAATTTTTTAACCACACTGTTTGCAACATTGAAATATGTATTATTTCTTTATGCCAGCTTTATCTTCTGGTAATGATACTGGCATAGTCTTTTCAGAATCTTTGAGTGTTTACTGCAAAGAAGCCTATTCTGAACCATTTTTTCTCCTTCTTTGCTTCTTTATTGTTACTCATTAGGTTAAATCAGAAAAGAAAAAACCTTTCCCAAATGTCATAGGCTTTGATGAACCATAAATTTAGGCTCACCTCATGCTTTCAATGTACTGGGAGTGAGGACTGGTATGTATAAGGAGCTGTGAGCCACAAGTTTCTTTTGCCTGGATGAAAAGTGATAGTAACATAGAAATCATTATTCAAAAAATAAACATTCTTAAAAGTAAGCCATCTTAGACAATGCGTTTATCCCTATATAATAACACTAATTCAGTCACTTCAGGCTGTATGAAATGGGTTTTTTTTCAGAGACTGCCTCCAGACAGTATAAAGAATTCACTGTATTTATCTGATTACAATTCTCTCCAGGAGCAAGTAATTTATTGTGTTGTAAATCTGGCCACCTACCAGCAGTGAAAGCCTGTGCTTAGAGGAGCCCAGCTTTCCAAAAGACTAAAATGCTGAGCTGGGATGCTAGTTCTGACTAGGGTAGAGTATTGGCCTTCCTTGGAATTAGACCATATGATCAAATTTTACCATTGTTTCATCTGATGAAGAAATATATAGCACAGAGATTGCGAAGCAAGTATGTTTAGTAATTTACCAAGCTGCAAATGTGTTGTAGGATTTGACCCAAACCCCACTGTAGTCCATGGAGAGGAATGATTTCTCAAACACAGCTTGAATGAGAGAGAGGGAAAAGTAAAAACAATGGAGAACTTCAGGAAAAGAAGAGCAAAGCAAAAAAAGCAGAATAAAATCATAGGTTAATCAGCACTATGTCACAGCTCTCCCTCTTAAATCCCAGTGTATGGTGGACACTATTTATATTATTTTTTCATGTATTCTCTATGGCAAGGCCACAGCTCGGAGCTTACCTGTTTGTGGAAAAGAAGCCCCTTGCACTAAGAGTGTGGCCAGCTGGGTGTAAGGTTCTCCTGTTCACACCAAATCCCGACAGAAAGATTTGCCTTTCCCCTACCTCAGACTTCCCTTGACAGGCAAATGGTGCTGCCTTTGCCACTCTTCAGGCCTGCCCCTATCAGCCCCCTCCCAGGATTGCAGGCTCTTCATCTGTCTGCTGTTGTGCCACAAAACCTCTGTTTTGTCCTCTTCTCATTGAGGATTCAGTCATGGCACAAAAACAGAGACCAACCACTTTCTCTAGGAGTTCAGAACTAATATTAACATAATCTGTTGGCACAAAAAAAAAACAAAACTTCCTTGAATGAGATTGAATAAAAATTAATGTGAATGGTTATCTGATAAAGTACGTTTTCTGTTTATGGAATTATTCTTCAAGTCTCAATTTGTTGAGATGTTCTCAATTTGCCCTTCTTTCAAGCTGAAATTCAACCCAGGTCAAATAATTTTAACCACTTTTACAATCACCAAACATTTACTTCACTGAACTTTCTTTCTTGAAGCCAAAGTTGCTCCTGTGTTTCAGTCCATTTAAGTTGCAGCTCCAGTCAAATGTAGCCAAATGCACCTGATCTTCTTCAAGTACACAAAACTGTGAAGCCAGACTCGCTAATGATCGTGGAATTGCTCATTGACAAGATAACGAGTGCTTGCAAGAGAAAATACCATTGGGAAAAGTAGTGTGCTACTTAAGTGAATCCCCCTTCAGGTCAGGCTGCTAAGCCACTGGATAAGTGAGGTACTCAGCAACAGAGAGGCTTTGGGGAGGCTATGTGTGATCTGCCAATATGACAGCGAAGTCAGTAGATCAATAGGTCCCCGTGCCTCTCCTCCAAAGAAATATTTATTTGCTGAAAAAAGAACCAAGTAAATAATGAGAAACTGCATAGTGCTGTGGCTGGGATGAGATACTTTGGGGTTTTATTTTCTGTTTTGTGTGTTAAAGGCTCTTGGCAGGTGAGAAGATGTGTAGCATGTAGCACCACGTAAATACGTATTGGCAGCTGCAGAGATGGAAAAGGGACATTGGAACATCTCACTTAGGAGTGCCAAAGGGTAAACATGGTGCTGTTTTACCAGGCTGACCTGTGCTGCTCAGGTTGATAACAGTGCAGACCTTGAGCCATGGGACATGGCCCCCATGTCAGGTCTGTCGTCACCCCACGATCTCCATGGGGAGATGCAAATCTTCCACTTGCCCAGGCTCTTTCCCCAGCTTGTGTTCAGGTGCCCTACAGCACTGAGAACACAGCCACACCTCTGTGGGTGTGCATGCCTCAGAGGTGTGCCACAAACGAGGAGTTTGGCCAGCAGTGCTCATTCACGTGGGTTTGGTGTCCCCTCCTCTCGCCCATGCTGGGGCAGAGCTGAGCCACTGGGGCGTTGCGGCTCGCATCCAGAAACTCAGGGCAGGGAAACATGGGGTTTTCTGTTCATGTTTGGAGGAGCTTGGGGTTTTTTAATCTGTTGTTCAGACATTCACTAAACATTCATAAAGCTCGTATTCTCAAAATTATTTATTGTTACTTTTAATTAACTTTATACTAACCGCCATTGCTTTGTCATATGGGGAGTAAACAACTGCTTTGACTAACTAAATACTCAAATCAGGTTGGAGAAGGTTTTGGTTCATTTCATTAATCACACCAGCTGCTTATTACTGTTCATGTGATGTGAAGGAGCAGAAATGGCTGTTCCTAAGCATGAGACTGCACCTGCGCTGCTTCCTTCGAGATAGTTAAAAAAGGTGTTCTGCCCATATCTTTAAATATGTAATGACAGGGGTACTTTTTTATTAGGCTAGAGTTTAGAGTTCTTAGAGTTTCACAATACCTGGTATGTCATTTACTGGGGACACATACCTTCCACTAGCAGCAGAATGGGTTATGTGATTTATAGAGGCAAGTTAAAAGTTTGCAGTGAAATGGGAATTCTGAACGTACTGTGGTATGTCCTGTTCTTATCTATCAAAGGTTTAAAAGGACAGAAATATCAGAATTTGAGACTGGATTAATGAATGCATGCAGAGGAAAATAAGGAAAAAAAGGAAAAGAAAGGGAAAGGAAAGGAAAGGAAAGGAAAGGAAAGGAAAGGAAAGGAAAGAAAAGAAAAGAAAAGAAAAGAAAAGAAAAGAAAAGAAAAGAAAAGAAAAGAAAAGAAAAGAAAAGAAAAGAGCCCTCACCCAACTTTGAAAGTACTTTCCCAGCAAAAATACCATAAGGCACTATAAAAAATCTAAACCCATGTGTTTTACTTCAATGTGCTGTAAAATCAATGAAATCTGGTATAGTTAGAGGGTGGAAAAAATCCAATGCATTGGATAGTGATTGATTGCAAGTAATTTGAGAAACATATTTTCTAACTTTAAAAGATGGGAGAATTAATCTACAGTACACATATATAAGAAGTATATGTAATGCTCACAAAAAATCCTCAGTCTTCCATCAATGTATATAAACCCTGTTGGGCCAGCTCCTCAACAGCACAAGCAATGGTAATCACTCTGAAATCAATGACCCAAACTCTGACAATTTGGACTGGCTACAGGTCATTTTTCTGTACTCATTTTTCATATAAGTACAGAAAGGGCAATGGTAAGACTAGTTGCCATGCAGGGCAATTGCTTATCTACCCCAATCAAAAGGGGTTATTCCCAGATCAGAGTCAGATGATTAATCTGTGCACATTGTTCAGTTCAGGGTCTTTGTATTGTGGTCAGCAGCCCATGAAGAATCTGAGTGGGATGGAATACCACCTCTTCTTCCCTTGGCTGCCAGGCAGTAACAACTTTCTGGCACTACTCACCTGGTCCAGATTCATGCAGTGGCCTGGAGCTAAAACATACATAACCACTAATGAATCTTTGGAATTGTGTAGTTCCCACTTCTACACTTGAATTATACATTTAAGGCTATTTGCCAAAATTACACCATATCTTTGAAGATGAAAGTTTCTGCTTTTCACAGGCATAATTCTTTTAATGTCCTCTCTTGGAAAATTGCAGGTGGATTATGTAACTGTTTGGGTGTTTATTATTATCTGTACTGGGAAATCAATTGGTGCTACAGAGGATAGCAGCAAACACTTAGAGCAAAGAGGAGATGACACTCTCCTCTGGTGATACAGATGACAATGACAGATGGTAAATAGATGGTCAGAGAAAACCGTACTATTAGCCTGGTAGGATTGACCTTAAACAGCTATGTAGGTTTATATATCTTGTTTTCAGCCTGCTACCAAAGCAGAAGTAATGGGTGCAATACACATGGAGGCTGCATGCCAGCAACAAAATTGCATTTGCATCACTTTTGTTTGTGTTTAGAAAAAATGCTCTTGGGTCTGTTTGCTTGAGTAGTGAAGCAAGAATTTCATTATTTCAGTGTGAGGCTCTGGCCTGAAGTGGAATATCAACCACTAGTCCATCACTGTTTTTGAGGAAAAAACAATACAAGAATATATCCAAGTGTTTGGCTTTCTCATGGTCCTCTGAAAACCTCAGTCACTGTGCCTATTTAGTCTCCCATGACTGAAAGAACGTGCCAGGGCACTACTGCACTCCTGGTTCCTGGTTCAGCCTTTCAGTTTGTCCTTTCTGTAGCTTTAAGTGCTGATGGCAGGGATCTCTCCAAGGATTATCATCACGTGAAGTCCTACAGAGGTCACAGTGACACAACAGACTCTCTTTGCCAGGCACAGTACAAACACATCATGAGCCACAATACCTGCCTGGGATGAGGCACAAACCCTGTCTGTGGCAAGTAGGAAACCCCCAGTGCTTTCTGTAATAAAGAGACAATGCCTAGTTTAATTCCAGCTTGGCTGTTTACGTTGTCCAGTCCCATTGCCAGTGATATCACCAGGATATAGCATTGTGCATTTACTGCTTTGACTGTTGACAAACTGTTCAGCTGTCACACTGTTAGCTGGTACTGACAGCATGGGCATGGGCATTCTCATGTCTGGGAAATAAGCAGAGCTGATTGAACTGGTCCACACCACACTGCAGAACTAATTGCACCTCAGAGAAAAATTAGGTTTCTCTTTTACTTAGTATAGGCCTAAACCTACCTCCTCTGAATTCTGTAACAAACTGTGATTCCAGGGCAACTCTGGCTCCAGTCCTTCATTAGCAAGTGGACTTTGGATATCAGTGAGTGAAACTTGCATTGTATGTGTAAGATAGTATTGATTTTCTATGGGGCCTAATAAATAATTTTCTGTGACTTTTTCACAGAAAATTTTATAATTGGCCTTAGCCTTGCCAATTATAAAAAACTTTTCATTGTTTTCTGAAGGCCAGCATTAGTATTGTTGGGGAAAGCTAGCAACATTCATGTGAAAGTAAAATAATTAAAATGTGGTAGACTATTAGAAATGCAAGACCAAATTACTGTCTACTGGGGAAAATGAATCTGATGCCTAATGACATTCTTTGGAAAATGATACTTAGATAAGAATATATATTGTCATTTGTATTGATAATCTGCTATATTAATGCTAGAAATAATTTAACTTAAGAAATTCAAAATTTTTAGGGGGTCTGCATTTAAAGATCCAGTGGAGTATCAAAGTGACAGACATTTCTTTCCCATGGGGATCTCAGATATGCTTAGAATTCATGGTATCAGGAAAAAAAAGGAAAATGAATATGAAAGCCCAAAAGGAAGAATGCTTAACACACTTAATTGACATAAGAACCAAAGTAACAGATGTCAGAATAAATATGTTAAAATGCTAGTGAAAAATAAACTGAAATAAAGCAGATTTCACTCTGGGCCTATTAAAATTTGATAAGTTTAAGGGAAGTTGAACAGTCCCCGTCTAACCACAGCTATGACAGCTATGAAAAAGTCAAATTAGATTATACCACTCTGGATATATGGTTAGCTCATATAGTGCTGAATGGGATTTATCTTCATCTCTGATTACTGTTCAGTTGTGGTCAGCATGTTCTAAGAAATTTACCTTGATTTTCCATAACTGTATTTAAAGCACAGTAACATCTGGCTGGATAGACAAGGTTTCAGTGTGCACTTGAAGGCTCTTTGTTTTGTAGGGTGATTTTTATGACATAACTACTTCAACAAAAGCCCTTGCATAGACACAATTGCACCAGAAAAAAAAAAAAAAAGAAAAGTGGTGGTTTTGATGTTATGGCTTATATCACTTGCCAGACTGGAATGATCTTATAGGCAAAAAGCCTCTAATTATGTAGGAGGAGTTTACTGGCAGAACTCTACCAGCATGACAAAACTTTCAAGTGTAAATTGGAGCTAAGTGCTTATTTAAGTCAGCGTGTCTTCTAACCACTTAACAAAGTATAATTTGTTTTTCAAAACCTCCCCTTTCCCAGCCACACAGTGGGTCTGGCTCTCACGCAGTTGAGAAGTCAGCAGAAGGACACCGGCCCACCTGAGAGGGAGGATCAGGCCTGATCCTTTAGAGAAATGCTGCATTAATGGGATTCCCCCACTAGCAGAGGGTGGTATAATGAGAAAAGCAACGCCCTAGGAAGTACAAAAACATGCAAAAAATTACTCCTGCTTGTCCTACTCACTTACACATTTATATGACTTTTCTAGACTATTTCCTGCATAATTCATGCCAGCTCTAACTTCCTTAGTAATCACTGCATGGGTGCAGCTGGCACAAAAGGGATTTAGGAGATGTTAGGGGACACCAGGCAGGCTGTGCCCTGCGCAGAACAGGTTCTCCCTCACCCCGTACAGCTGCTGGCTCTGGCTGCCAGACACTGCCTGCTGCCTCAATTGCAGGACGCTCTTTTCTTGTCTGTGGATGGGCTGCACCTGTGTGAGGATGCCTTACCAGGATGTCGATACCTTGGCTCACTCTTCCAATCCACAGAGCAGATGTAGCCAGGAAGGCTGGGCAGGAGGTCAGATTTAAAGGATTACAGCAGCTGAGTAGTACTGTACCTGCCTGTTGTATTTCTGACTGTTGACATCACTAATTTAGTAAGTTCTGCCTGTACCCTTTACACTCTTCCACCATCCAAAAAAACCCCAACATCAAGTCAGATATGGAAACACCTATTTTGTACTTGTCCTTGCATTTGGGTTGAAAAGGGCAAAGGAAAAAAAAATAAGAGAGAGAGAGAGAGAAAACTGTAAGATTGTGTTCCAGAAATATTTTGAAAATCCACAGGCTTAATGAGAGAAAAGAACTAAATGCATGAATATTGTCACTGGCAAGCCATCTGGAGCATGCAAGTGAAAAATGCTTTCAAAATCTTGAAAGTAAATGATCATGCAAAAGCATGGATAGTCTGCACTTGAGGCAAAAGGTGTTTAATTAGAATGGGAAAAGTCTTTGTTCTAAGTAATTAAAGGTAAAATTCCATAGTAGATGAGAGAAATCCAAACTCCTTAAACATTTGACAGTTTTAAAGAAAAATCTGCAAGGGTTCAGGCATAAACCCACACAAGGAGAGGCAGAGGAGGAGGCCAGACTGCTTAGGCAGCTCTATGGAGACATTGCAAGGGCTGAGAAGTCAGTCCCTGTCCATGTAGGGTGATTCAAAGCACTCAAGTCAGGCATAGAGGCATTCCCAGCAACCACAGAGTTGAATAAGCAGCCTCCAAAGGGTGATGAAAAATTCCACGTGCTCATCAGCAAGCTGCCTTGAATTAGTCAGGCACCTCAGCTTTGGTCCTTACGCTCAGAGCTCTAAATGGATTTTATACTAGCATCTACTTTACACAGGACACAAATAATCCTGGCATCAGGGACAAGCAATACAGCCAAAGGAATGAGAAGTTCAAGGAGCCTCATGAAAGAGAGGTGTTCGAGTATCAGTACTGCCTGTGCTTAGAGCAGCCCTGGATGCTTAGAAACAGGACCTCAAGCACACGGAGGATGTCAGAAATCTGAGATTCACCAACCAAAGCCTTCATTTGGAGGCTGGTAAGACAGCTGTAGGCATTATGGGTTTGGAATTTGGCATGGCCAGAAGGAATTGTCTAAGGAGTGAGGCACCCCCATAATTTTGGAGGTCTCACTAAAAAGATGCACATACTACAGTGACTGCTTAACATGGCAAAAGGTTTTATATGACAGGTTTTATAGTCCAATTTCCTAAGTGAAAAAAAAAAAAACCCTGGAAAAATCCTCAGCGTTCTGTGAGCTGAAAATGTTCTTTTTTCTTTTTCATTTGTTCTGGGTACACCAAAGTTAGGTATTAGTAGTATAATCCTTTGATTCCAATTGTTTCCAATAAAATCCACACTTTGCAACAAGCTATGCTGAATGAATGTCATGACTAAGCTTTGAATAATTTGGGCGCTATTACATTTTTAATAGCATTTTCCAGTTTAGTGCTTCCTCTCTTCTCTGTAATGGTTGCCATTATGAGTTTATAAGCAGATTTCCCAGCAAGAGGATTTGTTATCACCCAGAGCTTTCCTATGAAGACACTCATCAATATTAGCAACCATTTTTTATACTATACTTATGACACAATTATACAGCTACCAAGCGCACTGCATTTCTCCTCATTAACGAGATCACTCATGTTTACTGAAATTTATGTTATTGAATTTATGGATATAAGAGAGGACACTGTCAAAAGCTGTGTTTTTTCTCAGTGTTGGCCAAGACAAAAGCTTTAAGATTCCATTCCAACTTCTGACCAGCATGTGTAAACAGACTCATCATTTGCTTTGAAGCCTAAGCCATTTTCCAGCTACATATTTTAAAAGGGCTTTCCAGAAGTGGAAGTGTGATTACCTAGGACTATATAGTGCAAGCTGATCATCTAAAGCAGGTATCAAATGATATCAAAAATACACAGATGATTACCAGGAATCTTTCCTTCCTGGTGGAACAGAAGAGCTAAGTTACACACTAGCAAACAGAGAGTCATCTCATTGTTCTCAGAAGAAAAAAGACAAATGTTGAGTCTTATCAAAGATACTGCAGCCGTGTTTCTGACCCTTATGAAAGAGTTAAAACTACCTGGTGGTAACTGAAATCCTGTTATTAAGCTCCCTGCCCAGCCAATTACAGTTTACTCTGATCAGAAAGCCCTCTTATTTTAATGGATGAGTAGTACATGAGATTTTTAACTCTGTCACACTAACTTTTCTGGTCATTTAATTGGAAAGAAGATTCTAGAGATTCCTGGGGACAATCCCAGAAAAGGGGCTCAGCTTTGAATGAGGGATTTACACTGCTTAACTCTGACACTCAGCTTGTGCAGGGTGTTATTTCTAGAGCACCAAACTCTGCGAGGGCTATACATTGCACAGGTGCCCCGACTGCCTGCACTGTAGTACATACCTAACATGTACAGTGCACAAACAGAAGGGTCCTACCCAGCCCGGCTGTGTTAAACACAGGCAAAGTTCTTGGGGAAAAGTAGTAGCTTTTTGCTGGTTTGTTGTCTGCGGTGTTGGTTTGATTGGGGATTGGTTGGTTGGTTGGGGATTTTTTTGCTAACAATGTGAGCACTCTCTTTTTTTCTCTCTCTGTCAATGCTTTCTTGTTGCTTCAGACTAAGTATTTTGGTTTCTGAAGGTCTCATTCAATGACCCATCTGCCTCTGTCCCAGGTACAAACTTTTTTGGGAATCCTTACAGGGGCATAAATGCCTATCATGCTTTTGGCTTTGGACCTTACACAAAATGCAACTTTGTCCTTTTCTCTTTTACCTCTGTGAAAGTCACGGGAGTATTTGTAAGAAAATGTTTTCTCTTCCACTTGTGATAGACACTTAGTAGATCAGCTGAAATTGCCTGGATGTTCTAAACTTATAAGCATCATCCCACTAGAGATGTGTTCTTGAATGTTAAATTTAGGCTAATTGGAGGCATATCCTTTAATTTAGCAAGCTGAGGTTACTAATACAGATCAAGAGCTAAAAATTAACAGTGGAGCTGATGAATGCTAAATGCCTAAGTGATATCTTAACCTATAATTATACAAGTTCTGTTAATAGTGAATAATTCAAATCTTCAGGGATTGCAATAGTCTAATGGGCTGTAGTTATTTCCAATTTACATTATGGTTGCTAGGTTTCATGAAAATGAGCAAAAGGCTGCATAGCGTAGCAGAAGAAAATTGGTGTTTGAAGTTATCACGCAGAAATCAAAACATGAAATTAAAATTAGAAGGTGTCCAAGCAACACAATGACACCAAAACCTAGCACTGATAATGAAAGTAGGAAGACTGGGAGTTTGCAGGGATTATTAAAGAAAGACAGCACTACTAGCAATGTGCTCCGAAACAGCGATACGTTAAATTCCACACTACTGTGTGTAAGGAGTCCAAGACACACTACAAACCCCCATTAAGCCTTGCTGCGTTCTTCTGACTTATTTAAATTTTGTTATCACCGATTTGCAGGTGGCAGGCTGAGGCATGATAAGGCACAAGGCTTGTCTGGAGTCACGGGGTGACTCAGTAGGATGCGAGAGCCGCAGCTGGGGGCTGTAGCCTCCCTGCTACCCCTCACAATCGCTCTGGGGGGCTGCTCAGCCAGCCCCCTCCAGCAGCAGCCACTGCTAGTTTCAGCCTCATACCACAGTCTTCAGTCTTCAGCTGGGCTGAGACACGTGTCTTTGGGAGGTTGCTGTACACCAGATCACCCAGAGCAACATGGGTTGAAGCTACTGCTTACCGGAGAGCCAGAGGGAGTTGTTACTCATCTGGATCACTGCAGACACCTGACGTGCAGCGCAGTCCCACAAACACATCAGCACGGTGGCAAGGAGGGCAAATCACAGTGGGGAGGGAGAGCAGGAGCTTGGAATGACCACCTCCAGCCAGAGCTGGCACCAGGGAAAGCACAGCATGGCCAGCCATGGCAGGTGTGTTTCTGTGGACCTGGGATACACTTTTGGGAGACCTTGGTGTTCAGTCCCAAACCCAAATGACAGCTATGGCCTCCTCTGAATCAAGCCCACCCTGGCTTTGAGAGTAAAGCCAGGTTTTGCTGACTCAAGACTTAAACCTGTCAATGTGACTCATTACTGTGGTCTCCCCTATCTCCTGTTCTGTGCCATACTGTATGCAAGTGAACTATTTTTGGAACAACAGGGTTAAATTAGATTACTTAATAGATAATAAAAATGCCACATAATTTAATAGGAATGAGAAGTGTTTGTTACAATTTGGTAGAAGTCAAGCTGTCTGACATGTTTTGATATCTAAATTTGACTTTAGTAAAATTTCTTTTTAGTTCTCCTGGAGTGTATTTTAAATATAGAGTATCTCTGCTTCTTATGAACACATTAACACCTAAAATAAGTATTCTTTTCTACCCAAAGATTAGCTATTTCCTTAATGTTTAGTTAGTTGTTCATGCTGCTTTTTCAAAATCCAGCCTCAAATTCCCCATTTGTATATAATTTTAGTATCTGAACCTGCATTTAAGTATCTGAATTTCTCTAAAGACACAGAAGTACAGAGGGGTTTTGATTGGTCTTTTTTTAAATTTTAAACACTTTGAAGCTCTGCAGTTTCTACATTAGTGAATAAGCCATGGGATGAAGAGTTATAATTAAATAGTTATTTATTTAAAAAATAGGTCTTTCCAACAGATTCTTTTTATTTTATGCTCAATCAAAGTAACCTCTTACATCTCAGTCTGAAATAGACGTATCCATTTTGCAACATATTGCTAAATATCTCTAATTTACATAAGAAGCAACAGCAAAACTCCACGTACATTATGTTAGTTAAATTATTATTATTATGTAATTACATAATGAAGAAATAGCAAATTCAAACTCTTAAAATGCTGATCATGAAGTATATTAAATTATAGCATTGCCTCAACTGCAGGGCAGGTGTGCTCGGTGGCACACCCTCCATCATACAGACGATGGGATAAATCAGAGCACAACACAGCTCTTCTCCAGAAAACTCAAGGAGATATTGCAGGCCTCTGCTGTGTCCTGAACCACAACTAGAACCCCTTTAGGGCTCATGGCTGTAGGTCTAAGAAGAAGAAATACTTAGTGATTCACCATAAATATGTATTTCACTAAGTCATCCAGAAAATTAATGTTCTTTTGCGGGAAATTTCCCCCTGAAATTTCACCTGAAGGTGGAAAGAGACCCTTCCCAAGCCTGCTATTACATGCAGCCAACAACAGGGAGTCAGCAGGGGAAGATTTGGCTCAGGAATATGCCATGCATCCATCAGTGACTGTGATGGCCAGAGCCCCCGTAGCCTTGCCCTGCAAGCTGTGAGTACTCCTGAGCAAACCATGTCAGCCTCCCAGAAGTCCAATAGAACAGTTTACCTATAAGAATCACATACTTTAATAATTCACTGGCTGGAAAACACTTTCAGATTGATAGATGCCTTGTTCCTACAGTCATATTAAGCAATAGCAACACAAATCAATAAAAACCATCAAATAATTAAGAATCTTCAGTCACTTAACACCCACTGCAACTGCCATTAGCAAGAGGTTTGAGGGCTGTTCATAAATCTCTTTAGCATATTATAAATTCCCCATAGAGCACTCAGATGCCCCAGCTATGGTGATTTATGCTGCATACACTGCAATCCTGTCCCCGTGCTATTAACTGTAATGGTTTCACATTTAGAAATTGTGTGCTGGGAATATGGCTGAGGACACAGCACACTGGAGATGCATTAGTGAGAAGAGACGTGGACAGTCAGAGCATGCAGGAGATCAGACCATGTCTCACCACATAACCTGGAGGAACTTATTTACCTTCTCATTTTAAGGGTAACCCTCAGTGTGAGAAATATGTGTCAAAATTTAATCACTTCGTGGACTGTTATGCAGCCTAATTAATTATATTTAGAGAGCACTTGGAGATCCCTGGATAAAGGTTGGGTTTTTAGTCAATCTGTTAGTAATGTTAGTATGTTTAGTAATCTGTTATTTCTGCCTTCAGAGCTTTCATTTCTTGTGTCAGGTCCCAGTGTTTAAAGGAGTTCTTTCAAACTCTCTGCATGCACTTTGTGAAACTGGCTGCTGGTGTCAAATGCCAGCATATTCACAGGGCGTAAACCATCTGGTTTTGCTGAAACTAAACATTCCCATGTTTACTGAGGAAAATAGATGCAGACACTTTCAGTTCTTGCAGCTGTTCCTTCCTGGGAAACAGTGGTAGAAGATTTTTTCTCTCCAAAGTAGAAGAATTGTAAGCTTGATTGACACCCTGCAAACTGCAGATCTTGCAGGCCACAATTATTTTTCTTGTTTTGCTTCAGAAGTCCTTCCCCCTTCCTCACTTGGGGAGTAATGCCTCACCAAGCGTTGTGTATTTCTCATAGTTTGTGGGCAGTAGGACAGGCTGTCAGGGGAACTGAGATTGTATCACATGCTAATAAACATAATCTAAAGAACATGAAATAAAACAGCACTTCTCACACTTTTAAATAGTTCTGATATGGAGAGATGAAGTAACCTGTGATATACAACCCCCTGGTTATGCCTCACCTTGTCCTTATTTTGCATGCAGCTCCCAGGAGGCTCTCTCCTGCCTTCCAGACTCTCTAACCCACCTGGGACCATCAGGTCCCAGGGAGCTGCTCTTTTTGAAAAAGTAAGATTTTTAATATAAGTCTTACTTACTATATCTATTGTAATTTTTTAAACTGTTTCATCATTGTTTTTTGACATAAACAATCTGTTTTCTGGGAACATCTAGACCTGCCCTGTCCTGCCTTCTAAATATGCATAAAAGGCAATGACATCATAACTACATTCACAGCAATCAAGGGTCAGTATGAGTCCACAAAACAATCTTGTTCTTCAAAAAATACTGTTGCCAAAGTGGTGATGAGCATAGCATTCGTGTCTCAGTCAAAGATCTCATGGTGTGTTTCAAGCAAAAACTATACTAAGAGAGACAGAACAGCACCACCACTGAACGATTGGGGCATTCACTGGACACAGATCCAGACTCCAGTCCCTGGGCCAGTGGTTGTTTAATTGTTTATACAAAGTGTTGCAGTTCCGAGCAGGGATGCAGCAGTTCAGAGAAGAGTTTTTCACATTCTTGCTACATGCCTCCAAATGCAAACCACTGGCTAGTTTGGGACCCTCCTCCTCCTTAATTTCTCAGGAAGGTTAAGAAACTCTTCGTTTTAGCTCAGTGTAGAATAATTATCTTATTTTTACATCTTAATAGGTTATAACCAACTATTTACCCAGTTTCAGTGCAAATACTGAGAAACAAAAAAGGGTCATGAAGTACTACAGAGTGGGATCTCTTGTTTTTTGTTGTTTTTTTTTTTGTTTTGGGGGGTTTTTTTTGTTGTTTTGTTGTTTTTTTTTGGTTTTTTTTTTTTTTTCTATCAATCTAAGCTTTTTGGACAAAACAGGGATAGATTATCTGCAGATTTTGTTTCTTTTGAGATCACCTTGATACAGTTTCTTATAATTTCTGATGTAAGAGACAGGACCTGTAAATATTTTTGTAAACAAATTCTCCTAAGAAAATACGTTGTCAGTTTGGATGGCTAATTTCTGTTTCAAGTATGAAACTGGAAAAGGGCACTGAGGAGGCAGCAGTGGTTTAGCTATTGCCACTCAGGGAGGATATGCTCCTAATTACACACTGGAAAACTAACCACATGGCTCCTACTGG
The DNA here is from genome assembly GCA_013400775.1 of Chaetops frenatus. Classification (NCBI taxonomy): domain Eukaryota; kingdom Metazoa; phylum Chordata; class Aves; order Passeriformes; family Picathartidae; genus Chaetops; species Chaetops frenatus. The sequence continues at coordinate 235,788 of VZTR01009692.1, forward strand.
CCTCTCCCTCCCATCCACATGAGAGCTGCAGCCAGCCCTGAGTTACTGTTTGCCAAGGTGATAAAGTACATTAGAAACAACAGTGATGGGATAATGCTGTAAAATACTGCCATGTACTGTCTACCAGGTAACTGATGACAGACCTAGGAGGGTAATGGTTTTTGAAAGTTACAGTGCCATAGTAAATAACATATAACTTTGAAGTGTGGTGAGTAGCAGGAGTTCTGTCTGAACCAACATGAGGTTACCAGGAAAGAGTAGGTAACAGCAGAGATGCTGAGTCAATGCTCTGTAGCTGGGGAAGCAACTCTCTCAAATTTACAGCAGCCTAAGCGAGAACTCATGTCTACACAGTCACAGTTTAGGGAATGACATTTACTAACACATAGTTGTTTCGCCATTTTCTCTGGAAATTTCTGTCCTCCAGATCTGACAAACTGAGCAGAAGAGCATTGCAAATTGAAGGACACCTTGAGACAGCATGTGGGTAAGAGAGGAAAGTTGACACATGGAGTATTTAGGGTAAATAACACTGAGACCAAGTAGGGGAAAGCTAGGAGCAAAGCCATCTTGGTGGACATGAGAGGAATTTTCAAAATAACTGAAAGACAATTTAGAAAGGTGAGCATTATTAATGAGATTTTGACAAGGCATTAGTCTAGTTCCCCCTTGTACTTGAATCACCAGTTAGCTGTCTTTGGCCTGTGTCTGTGCATGGTATAATGCCAAAAATCACCGAACATCTACCCCCGATCAAAGAAAATGCTTTCATTTACTATTTCTTTCTGTATTGCAGAAGACAATGAGCCTCATTCTCTGATCTTTTAATTCTGTTTGTTGTACTTGGTTTATGCCAATGGGACATGCCAAGTTTTAAACCACTGAGGGAGGGTTAGATGGGTTATTTGTGTCCCTGCTCAAGCTACGAAGAAAGGGGGGGTGCAAACTTCACAGGGTCATGCAGCACAGTGAGGGGACTTTCCACCCACTTTACAACCCAGGTACAGCTGGGCAGTAGCTGTCACCCAGCCATGTTCCCAATAAAACAAGACACTGGAACAGAATCTACAAGGAAAGAAGTGAGCTATTTTTTGCAGCTTGTTCTTTTTCATAGAATCTCTGCTTATTAAATTATTTTGTTGTTATGATATGCTGCTGAATTGTTTCTGGAACATGCTGACATGCCTACTAAAAACAGTTGTTAGGGGATTATGTTTTGCTCAGTGTACCTGAAAGTTTATAATCCTGTGGAGTTTGGGAAGATGTCTTAATTGTATTTTTATGCCACAGCAAAAGATAATTTCATATCCCCATTTAATAGTCAATGCAGAAATGTTCTGTGATAATATATTATTATGTCTGAACCTGATGTTGTGATGGCTTAAAATAGCCTTCAGGGCAGTTCAGTTGAGTGAAGTGAAACTGGGACAATTCCTAAAAGCTCAAGAGGGACTGCAGATCTATTAGTTTTGGCAATAATAAAGTAGTTGGGATAAAGATGAACTTTTAAAAAGTGGAATAATTGTTTTTCCTAGTTTAATGAAAAATTAAAGAAAAACATTTTAGGATTTTTTTTTAAAATTTAGATTTCCATTAGTAAAATAATTTGAAAACCAAGAAAGGATAGCTGTATTTGCTATCATGAGCAGATGACTTGAAAGTATATTTCCCTATATCCTGCCCACTTGTGCAGGCATTTCAAAACTGTTCTTTCACCTGACTGTCTGGACAACTAGCATCATCTGATACCTAATCATGGCCCCACCTTGTCCTAATTGCTCTTGTTTTGCTCATACTCATTTTGTTCTAATCAAGAGATAAAAAACTGGGTTTCGACATTTTATAAGGTGGCAGGATTTTGCTGGCTTGTAGGGACTCATGGAAAAATTCAAGTTCAAGCTCACAGAGATAAGTTTCTACATCAACATCTATATTTAGGCATATAAAGGAGGGGTCTGTTTTTTCTAGAACATCTGCACTTTGTTACTTTGTCAACATACATGTATTTATCTGCTCTCCCAGCTCACAGTGGGTTTTCACCACCTACATTTTAAAGCACTTCTCTGTCCATCCAAGGCAAGCATCTGCTGACAGAAGTATGTAAACACGTCTTTAGAGAGCTCATCTCAAAAAGAAAAAAAAATAAAAAGTTCCAGAAATCACCAAAAAAGTACTCTTAGCAGGTCCAGCTGCAGTGAAACACGAACCTTAGAGTTTTCTCTGACAAGTGCGTTAGAAGAGCGCTGTAAAGAGCTCAACTCGTCATTCCAGTTACGCTTTTTTTTTTTTAATAAACTGCGAGATCGCACAGGTGCGGCGCCAGCAGGCGGAGGGGTGACCCTCGGGTGACACGGAGGCTCCCGGGACTGGTTTTCCTGCCTTTTATCGGTGCCCGGCGCTGCCGCCACCTGAGGCGGCCGGGCCGCAGCGGG
>VZTR01009694.1:0-10454 GCA_013400775.1 Chaetops frenatus
GTAGTTCATTCAGTATTTGGACCGCTTTAATACACGTAGCTGTTGCTGGAGTTATTTGGTTTTAATAAACTGAATAATATATAATAATTTATATTAGTTTAGCATTCCAACTGTGTTCATTTGACATTTAAAGATATGTTAGAGTACTGATTGCGTAGGTTTGCCTGCAGCTTACAATCTCTAGAAAAAACCCTAAGTATTACATTGCTGATTGAGGATAAGAAATTTATTACCAAAAATAGGGTAGTTAACGTCACTTCTTTTGATTTATCAGCCTGACTTCTACCAAACTAAATTTGAAGGCTTCAATATGTGATTACTGTGATACTATTCTGTTCTTTCTCCACAGCTTTAGTACAGCCTCCCTTACCAATTGCACAAGAGACGATGAAGGATGTTCCTTTTACTAGCCTTGTTCTGCCAGTCGGCACAGTTACTACCAATCTAGCTACTCCAACATTATCTGCTGGCAGTGTTTTTAATCCCCTGCCAATCAACAAACCGGAATCAGATGACAAAGGATCACATCTTACAGACCTTCAAATTTCTTCCAGTGAAAACAACAGATCTGGTAAGAAATGTTTTCATTAGCTGATATGATCATGCATAGGAAGCATCATACTCTGAGAGATTTTTGCAAATCTTAGTCCATTGCATGAATAAGTACAGAATAGGAAGTTTTGGGCTGGGTAGGGCATCATTCTGAATTTAATTTGGGGAAGTGGTGAGAACCATCTTTGTCATCATCTGATCATTGATTTTTAGCAGCTTATGCTCAAATGTGTTTTTCTCATAGTCTCAAGAAGTAAAGCTGGGTCTGGAAACCCATTAAAAAACTTCTTAAAAATACATTTTGATTACACGAGTAGCAATGGAAAGGAGCAGGAGAGGGTTGGATAGTATAACATTTATAGAATTTCATCATCAAAGATTTTAATAGTTTTGTTGCATAAATTGGGTGATGGCTGTGGTGTTTGTCCATTTTAAGCTGCTGTACAGTCTTTTCTATGTTGAGACAATAATTTCTGTGACATAATGTCTATGTATCACCAGTGTGATTGAAATAATATATATTCATTATAGAAACTAGGACAGACTTTGTCAGCATTATCATCACTACATGCATTATTTGAACATGGATTAAACTTCATTTTGTTTTGAGTGCTGTGTGTTACACTGGTACTTTTTGTTAACTGCTTTTCTTATTGCTGCATTTTAGTGCAAAGTGATGTCTCAAATAGCTCTGGACTTGTCGGAGGAGTGCAACCACCCAGTGTCTCAAACAATTCTGGGCTTACTGGAGAAGGGCCACCACCCACTGTCTCAAGTAGTTCTGGACTTGCAGGAGGAGTGCAGCCACCCAGTGTTTCAAGCAGCTCTGGACTTGTAGGAGGAGTGCAACCACCAACTGTTTCCAGCAATTCCGGTCTTGCAGGAGGAATGCAACTACCTGCTGTTTCCAGTAGCTCTTCTCTTACTGGCGGGATTCAGCCATCTAATGCCTCAGGTAGCTCTGGACTTATGGCTGGAGTGCCACCACCAAATGTCTCAAGTAGCTCAGGGCTTCTACCTGGAGCGCATCCACCCAGTGTCTCAAGCAGCCCTGGCCTTCTGACAGGAATGCAGCCACCCAGTGTTTCAAGCGGCTCAGGAGTTCTGGCAGGAGTACAGCCACCAAGTGTTTCAAGTAACTCTGGGCTTCTCATAATGCCACCACCCAATGTTTCAACTAGTTCTGGACTTATGGGAGTGCCACCACCAAATATTTCAAATTCTGGACTTCTGGCAATGCAGCATCCAGCTGCAGTTCCAAACATGCCTCATTTAAATATCAGTAATCAAAGAATGCCAGGAATGCCTCTTATAGATATCCGTCCAGGCCTAATGCCCCATTCGCCTGGACCAAGGTTTCCATTAATGCAGCCAGGAATGCCACCACAGCGTACTATTCCTCCTCCTGCAATCCTTGATCCATCTCTTCACCCACCACCACCTCGAGGGCCTTTTCCTCCAGGAGATATTTTTAATCAAACAGAAAGACCTTTTGGAACACCCGGAAGACAAAATATCGATAACATTTCTAATCCAGAGAAAAGACTACCACTTGGAGGTGATAACATTCAACAGGAGGGAGACAGAGATTATCGCTTTCCTCCGGTGGAAAACCGAGATAATCTTAGCAGACCATCCCCGGTGGATGTCAGAGATTCTGTTGGACGACCACCAGTTGATCCAAGAGAGGGTATAGGAAGGCCTCCTGTAGATGGAAGAGAACACTTTGCAAGACCACATATAGACATGAGAGAAAATTTTGGAAGACCAGGTATAGATAACCTTGGCCGAAGAGAGCATTTTGGTTTTAATTCAGACAAGCACTGGGGACAGAGAGGAGATTATGATGAGAGAGAGCACCATGCCTTCCCTATTTATGGTGGTCCTAAAGGCTTCCATGAAGAGAGAGAGAGGTTTCGGCATGTAAACTATAGGTTTGATAGTAGAAGTGGTCCCAGTTGGAATAGAGGATTTGAACAAGATGCTCACAGAGATTTTGATGACCGCAGAAGACCCTGGGAAAGACAGAGGGATAGGGATGACAGAGATTTTAATTTTTGCAGAGAAATTAATGGGAACAGGTTTGGAAGAGACAGAATGTCAAACAACTGGATCCCGCCTCCACATCCACGTGTTTTTGAATATTTTGATGGGGCCACTTCTCAACGCAAAGCTGATAATATGCCCCAGGTAAATGGTGAAAATACAGAGACAGAAAGTCAGCCACCAACTGCACAGGTGCAGGATGATCCAGAACTTTATGAAAAACTCACATCTTCCGTCGAGATAAACAAAGAGAAGAATGACACAGAAGCTGATATAGAGAGTGAACCAGTGGTAGAAAGCACAGAAACTGAGGGGACATAATCATCACTCAGTAGGTAAAAGATACCTTTTGTAAAGTTGTCATCTCTCTGTAATAGATAAATGGCTGACTGGACCGTAGCAGTTCACTTTTGTCTGCCAGAATTAAGTTAATCTGATGTTCATGTTCATCTTTCACTTAAATAACTGTACAACTGACTTGTATAGAACACTGTTCTTAATTTGAACATGGTAGGTAAACTTTTTTGCTTTTTGTTTGTTTTTTTAAATTTTATTTTATTTCTTTGGTAAAACATGAACTTGCCCCCACTTGCTTTTAATTTCACAATGATAAATTAACAGCTTGTCAAACCAAGACTTCCTATGGAAGAAAATGGAATTTTTAGATACTACCCATAGTTTGGCTATCGAAATTGTTATACTTGAAAACAGGTGCTGGTGTATCTTGTCTGTGTTTTTAGGCTGCTGCAGAATTTTAAGGTATAGATAAAGCTGTGATATTTTATGTTCCTACAATTCGGCAGAAAAAAAATGGCCCATGTTACTTAAGGAGCATAACACAGAGATTAAAAGTGATTTTGTAAAATCTACACTATAGTCTCTGTTTTCTCTAAAGTAAGTGTTTGTGATTTGTTCCTCGTACTGCAGTGGGTTTAAAAAATGAAAAAGTACATTTTAATGTTGGGTGCATTTTGTTTTTAGATGCCAATAAAGCATATTTGTTTGATAACAGTGTTTTAGGTATTGTATTTTTTTAAAAAACCTGCAAGCTCTAAAAACTTGGAATCAGCTATATGTGCTAGTCAGTTGTTGCAAAAGGTTTATATTACTTTTGTACAACCAATGCAACAGTTATATGTGCAAGAAGCATACGGTTTTTACATCAAAGATCATGCAGTTCATGTTAGTTTATGTAAATAACATGTATGTAAATATCTGTGTAAACTGTTTGTAGATACTACTTTTTCTGTGCGTGCCTGTGTATGTGCAAGCACTCACAGAATGTTGTAGGCACTTCAATAAAATTGAAATGAAACTAGGTTGTGAAAATTTACCTTTCACCTTCTTTAGGTAGTAAGATAAAACTTATTTCACTGCAGTACTGTCAAGCTAGTATTTATCTGCTCATGCTCATTGTTGCAATGTTCTTACTACTTCTAGAAGGTGGAACATGTATACTGTAAGAATATGCAGTAGGATTCTAGCTTACTTTTTTAAAATGCAGATATGCATGAAGCCAAAACTTAGGCGAATATTTACATTTTCTTATTTTGTAATATATTTGGTGTTTTGATAGATAGTGTTAGTGTTTGAGTATTTTGTGGTTAATTGATTTTAATGACTCAAAGTTCAGAAATGTTGCATGAGAAGTAAAAAGTTGATGTTGGTCTAAAAACCCTACATGTTTTTAACAGAAATAAGAATTGGGGGGTTGTGTTTTGCTGGAATAACATTGAAGTTGAACCTCTTTTTAAATTGTTGAGATGAATTGGCTGCTTAGGTACATTAGTAGTGCTATTCTCTCCTGTTTCACCTACTTTGCTGCTTGTGTATCCTTCCAATTGGTTGTGAAAGATTAAGCTGTAGGATGATGTCAGATTTTCAGTTTGTTCCATTCAAGTGCATTTCACCAACTTGTTTCAAAATAAGTTATGTTAAAATTCCTTGTCTGAAAGCAGCCTTTCATTCAGTTTTAAGAAAGTTGTTTCCCTCTTGCGTAATAAGATAATATGGGTAGAATCTGTTACATGAATTCCCCTTTGGTAAAAGAAACATTTTTAGCTTGGATTAGACTTTTGATCTTTAAAGCATGAACATGCAAGCTTTGCTTCCCCTTCTGCTTCCCTCAGAGGGGTGAAAGTATGAAAACATCACGTGAGTGTAAAGCATTTAGCATGCCTTTGAACCTAGAAACAAGTTACTCATGTGTGTATTGTCCTCTTCCTCTGGAAGGTGGGGTATTTTTTCATGCTGTGTCATGGTTCAATTTTTCAGTTCCCGGGACTTTTATTCTGGATAGTAAACAGACAGCTTAATGAAGGTAGCCTGTGGAAAGAGTGGACTTGAATGAATTACTATCTATTGTGCAAGTAGTGGTGATTAGGTATGCATTAAATAACCACTGCTTTGTAATGGACGTTGCTGATGTGTTTATTAACAGAATGTGTCTTGGGAGTTGAGATGAACAATGTTTAAGGTAAATGTCACGGGCAGTCTCTGGCTCAAAGAGCTCGACTGATGCTGCTGCACCACCTACTCATAGTGTTCTGGTCAGGCAGATTTGATTGTGTGAAAGCCCAAAAGCACAAAATACCTCTAAGGATATTTTATGAACTGAAGGGGTTTTATTTCATTTTAATATGTTCAGTTTGAAAAGGCTTCAGTCATAGACCACAGAAATAAATACTCAGAATCAAACACATATTGGCAGTAGCTTTACTTTTTAAACAATTTGTTAAAAACCTCCTGAAAACTAGAAGTTAATATGTTGTTCTTCTAAACTGCAACTGGCAGTATGCCAAGTTGCTCATAGTATGAAGATTTAGGTAAATTACCAGGTGGGAGTTGTTAAACAATTTGGTTGGTAGTGGTGTAGAACAATGTATTTAATGAATCTATTATCTCTGTTAATATCTTTCAAGTATGAATAAATTGGCTACTGTACATATGTGTTACACCATCAATTTCTAAACACTGTTTTTTTGTAGAATAAACGTTTGTTGTACAGTCTTCAGTTGCATCATGTTTACAGCTAGAAGTGTTCTATTTCTTATTTAATTAATGTAGCATGCAGACATGTATTACCAAAAAATAGCCATATTAGAAACTTGAAGGGACTTTGTATTAGTGAAACAGCCTGGTTTCTTTATCTTGCCAGTAGGAAGTTTTAAATGTTTCAGAGCTGGAGTAAAGACTTTCCCTTTTTTTATTGTAGATTAAGCCATCATAAACAAATGTGTGAACTGAAAGGAACTTTTCTGCCACCCAGACCAAGTCTTTGATGTGATTCATGGGAGTGACTTTTTTTTTGCGTTTGCAAAGGAGAGAGTAAGATTGGGAGAGAAAGAAGATGGGGCCCAGGCACTGGGGTAGCAGTTGTGGCTTACACCTGTTTAAAGTTTGTTGTAGTGATGAAAGGTTGTGGGTTCTAGCAACTGATTCACATGAGTAATAGATTTATTGAAAAATATTTCAGGTAGCTTTGCAGGCAACACATTGTATTTAGGCACGCACATTTACTTGAAAACCTTATGCATCAGTAAGTTGTTTGATGTATTTACCTTTTTAATCATGCTCTGGTTCTTTCGCTGTAGTGCATTTGAGTAGAACACTAAAACATAAAGATGAAATGCAGCCTTCATTTGCTGTAAGGACATGATTTCTTTGCTGAAGCCTTTTCCTGTGAAATATTGGTACACTTTCTTTTTATCTGTGGTACTTCCTTTTATTGCAGAGTCAGGGGAATATATTCTGTTAGATTCCTTTGCTTCAGTAGAGCTCTACACCATACTTAGAGCCACTACAGTGATTTAAATTACTTTATGAAATTAAGGAAGTTTTAGCCTGGGTAAGGAAAGATGGGAGTATTTTAATCAAGGCTGTAATGGCATGCACAGGCATTAGTTAAGCACAGTGGGAAAATTACAGAATAAACTTGTGTATAGCAAATATTTATAAGATAAGCCAATTTATTGCAGAAGTCTCTGAATATACAGTTAGAGCAGTTTTGACCATGTGCAAGAATATTTTCTGCTGGTCAAGCTGAAAGTACTCTTGACTTTTTCCCGTGACTCACATCTTTGGGTAATTTGATTTGAAACTGATAGAAATGGATCCTAAATTTCGTTCTGTCTTTTTGGTAATGGTGACTTCTTGTTGCTTGATAATGGGAGCTGAACAGTCAGAATCATAGAATGGTTTGGGTTGAAAGGGACTTTAAAGATCATCTAGTTCCATCTCTCATGCCATGGGCAAAGATGCCTTCCACTGGACCAGGTTGTTCAAAACTCCATCCAGCCTGGCCTTGCACACTTCCAGGAATGGGGCATCCCTAACTTCTCTGGGCATCTTGTTCCAGTGCCTCACCACCCCCACAGTGAAGAATTTCTATTTAATCCAAGTCTGCTATACATCACTTTAAAGACATTGCCCCTTGTTCTATTGCTACATCCTCTTGTAAAAAGACATACTGCAGCTTTATAGTTTTAAAACCTATTCAGAATATTAGGAGTCATCAAGAGTAACTGGGACAAATTTTTGTTATTAATTCATGTTTTAAAGAATCTCTTTTTTGTTACTGTTGATTCAGGTAATTAAAGGATCTTTCTTCTAACATCTACTGATAGTTCTTATGAATTTTGCAGTGGACAGATTTTCCTTTCAAGTATTGTGCTTCCACAAGTAGGCATGCACTGTGAAGCCATTTATTGGTGTAGATAAGAGATTGTTCTAAAAGGCATAAAGGCAGGATGTTGTTTTTTAATTTGAAGCTGTTTATTTGAACAAGAATGGCAGAAGCATATTTCCTTAATTGTGACCAGTCCTACATTTTTCCTTGAAGGGCTGTCACAGTGATGTTGTTCACTCCACTTATTTGGTACAAGTTCTTTGGGTACACAATAAACATAATTCAATTTATGTATGCACATGATATTTCATAGTCAAGAAAAGTCAAGTAGAGCTACTAAAAAGAAAATTCATGACATCTCTTTGAGTAATAACTTCTGTATAGGATCTGAAAAGTGGTTCTTGACAGTGATGAAAGTCTGTTTAATAGGGTTTTTGTTGAAGCTGATAAGCTGTAAAGTTGTATTTGCCATTTTTCTTTTATTCCTGTCTTGCATGAACTTGATGAAAAAAGGTTCTCTCATTGAATATCCTACTCTTAATATCTTTTAGATGCTCTGCTACCAAAGATTAGAGAGGGGGCAGTTCTAGCAGTCTAAGCACTCTTAAAAATGAAGAGGTTGTTAAGATATGTTGTACAGTTGCAGATGAATGTGTTTTCTCTCTCAAAGAGATTAAACTGCACATTTCAGCACTTGCAGAGTAACAGTGATATTAGTTGTGTCACTGGTTTACTAATCTTATTCTGTACTTTGTCATTTTTCTTTTAAAGTTAAGTCACTAATGCTAATTTCAAATTTTCTTATCTAATGAAACCATGCTAAAGCTCTCAGACAAGGGACTATGCTTTGCAAAAAAATGGTATGGTCAGAGAGCATTGTAACTTGTAAATAGGCTAGCTGCAGATTTTTTCCTCCCCTATTTAATGTTTTACTGCTGCAAAACTCCTCTTGAATGATTTTTTGCATGCATATCTGTGTCACAATGGATACGTTCACATTAACGTGTGTTAAGGTTTCTGTTGAAATGCAGAAAAAAAAATTCTTTCAGGCAGATGACTTGATGTGTTTCTCAAACACTTCACAGGTAACTTCACAGCCATATTGATTTGTATACTAGAAAGAACATTGTAATTGTGTGCAAGCCAGTGCAAGAAATCCTTAATAGGTGAAGACGTGAAGAGTGTTAAATGGATACAGAATTGTTAATTCAGATGTAAGTTGGTAGGATTCACCTAACCCATAGTTGCAGGGACTTTGCATCTGCGTATCACTTCCGCACTAAATAGAGATTGTACTGTAAGTAATGTAGCTTTTTCTTGATAACAGCAGGAATTAAGTAGAAATAATGTCAGTGTATAAAGTCCTTTCTAAAAATACATTCACCTTTCTGTAGTCAAAGGAAGCTCTGTCACTGCCACTTCAGTTGATCAAGGGAAAAAATACTCTTTATTTATGCTGTTTCTGAGGTAATCACATCTCATTCAGCAATGCAGTGAAATGCAGTTTTAAGTGTGCCTTAAGTTTGTCCTTTTGAAAAGGACCACCTATTTCAAACTTCAGACAAAAATGTAAAGAAAATCAGTGAATTTTTGTAGAATTTGAAATGTAATTTTGGGTTCAGTGATTTTCTTCCAGAAAATCTTTGTCATTTTAGTTGTGTAAATATTTAAATAGTAAGAGTACACACAACTTTAAAAATGTTTACTGAAGGTTGTGCTAGTTCATCCAGTTAATTTTCATTTTTTTTTTCACACACTTGCATTACGTTATTTTGTCAGGCAGTTCTGTCGCAGAATTCCTCTTACAGCAAGTTAGAAATACCTTTGAGTTATGTCATTCAGTTGCATAACTGAGATGTTTAAATCCAGGACAACCATCAGTCTTTATCTTAAATCTCAAGGATTTTTTCTTCAGTACAACTACCAGTGCAGGCGATTCGCTATTGAGAATCCTAGTGGTAGAGCTGTCTGTGATTAAAAGTAAAGTACTGACAGCAAATTAAAATGCCTGTTGATTGTTTTGGAATTTTGCTATTTATTAAAAGCAAAATAATGGTGTCTCTCAAATTCCATGTTGATTAAAAAACACCATATTAAAACTATGAACTTGGAGGGCTGAAGTTCTATGAATTGATAAAACGAGTGAGGTACCCATTATTTTTGCTAGAATGTAAAACTTTTAAGTGATTAGGATGGATGTTATTTCTACAAAATATTGAAGTGTAATTTTTAAGTTTTGTGTGCATACTGCATGTAGTTTCTGTGTGCACACTTCATGCATGCTTTGTTCCTGCAATCCTCATTTCATGATCAGAAGCACTGTGGAAAACAGGAGAGTGGTATGAAATAGCATATTCTAGCAGACACCAAAAATACTGTACAGAGTGGATCTATATGTAAACCAGTGGATAATGTTCCTTTCAGTGGCAATAACTTGTTAGCCTAATTAGAAATGAGAAAAAATACCGTTAGAAAGCATGAATAAACCTTTCCTTTTTTTTTTTAATTCAGTAGAAGTTAATGCTTGCATTCTGCTTAAATATTTACTAATTAGCAAGCAAGCATCCAAAGATTTTCTTAATATCACTCATACCTCAATTAAGAACACCCCCTCACCCTGTCCAAACAACAAAAAAAACCCCACAGAACTCAGGTAGGTGTAAATATTTGTAAGCTTACAAGGTTCTTGGAGGTACAGCTTGACACGATGTTAATATATTTCTTTGGGTATCTTTATGTAGTAAATACTTTAGAACCCAGGCAAAGGCATGAAGAAGTATCTCACTTGCAGGGAGTGTTCTAAACTGAGGTGTTGGTGTAAAATCCAAGATTATTTTGTTCTTTGTGTTATCTCCCAGTCCAAATACTGCCTTTGTTTGGGGTTTCACTCTGGACGCTGATTAGAGGATGTTCAGATTAATGCCCGTGTAACCTGTTCAATAAGTAATATGTTCTGTGTATTGCATTACTATAATACAGGCACTAGTAAGAAGCTGGGAGTGATACTGCTTGGGGCAAAACCATCACAGAAATCAAAAGAGATTACCAAATCGTGTGAATCACCAGTTTCAAACATCACTATTGAGGAATGTCTACTTAGTACAGAGATAATTACTGGTTACTTTTCATTATCTCAGTAGCTAAAAGGGTGCATTTCATAATAGTATCCCAGTTTGACAAGTGCTGGCTGCAGCATCTCTTGATTTCTGCTATCTGCAGAAAAAAACGT
>VZTR01009694.1:11301-72812 GCA_013400775.1 Chaetops frenatus
TCTGCTATCTGCAGAAAAAAACGTTGTCTTGGTTAAATAATGCTGCTTTAGTCTAAACCAGGCTATACAGCCTCATTTGTTTACCAGTGGGACATGACTGTTTCATTAGGTCCAGGATTTCAAACTGTCTTGGGTGTTTCAGTTTCTTTTTCAGAGGCCTTTAGAAGAGTAGGTGATAGAAGATTATATGGTTCTAGGTTCCTTGGTTTTTCTACTGCTTTTAACACAAAGCCTTCTAGGGGGAAAACTTTTCCTTTCAAATTCTGTTTCCTGTGCCAGTATTTATGAGCTGGCAGACCTAATAAAGATTTTTCTTTCGATTCTAAGAGTATGATGGAATAGATTGTATGAAATGTGTGAAAAAAAATTGCAAGCACTATACTTTTCTAGTCCTGTGCTAGGAAATCCATAAAGTGGAAGAAAGCAAGCAAATTAAGGCTACTTAAATGCATTGATCTCATCTTGTGGCTCTCCCAAAAAAGTTGTATTTTCTAAGTAGATCTTTTCACTGTAGCATATAGGGCAGCCCTGTAATACATGATCACTGTTCTGTGTTCAAAATCCATGATGTCCTTTTCTTCATCTGCATACTGCTTTTTTGAAAGCTTATGTTTTATTTAAATAGCATTTTTTTCAAAGGATTTTAAAAAAATGAATGCACTAGGTTAATAAAGTTTTCTTACTTTATTTTAGAATGCGTTGCCTAACTCTCCTCAGTAAATTTCCTTCTTCGTGAAAAGTTCTTTTATTTCTGTATTAACCAGAATAGAAGTAATGAATGACATGTTAAAAAAAAATTAATAAAAGTTTTATTCAAAATTATATATGTCATGATAGTCTGGTTCTAGCATGTTCAAGAATGTAACTAAAATGGCATTTTTCACACATCCTAGCAGATTATCCTGTCTCTAATATGCAACTTGAAAAGTTGTGCACAAACTAGAGCAGCCTCAGGAGCCGTCCCATGCAACTTGTACATAGTAGTGAATACCAAAGTCTTATTTTTTTCTCTCTCTAGTCCTCTCCTTGTCACCAGATATTCTAATTTTTCTTAATCAGAGTGAAGAAATTTAACTAACCAACAAATTGAAAGCTATGAAGAATTTCACTTTTCTCAACTTGGAGAATTAATTTGTTCTAAATGTCTCTCTTCCTGATACATTGAAGTAGACAAACATAAACCCAAAAGGAACAAATCTGTGAAAGCAATTATATAAATATTTCCAGCATTTTTAGGGTTAAAAAGTCTGCTAAAGAACTGGAAAGGTTTTAATTCATGGCCTGTTTTACCATCTGATTGGCTTTTTCTGAAAACCAGCTACTTAAAAATTACATTTTCTTAGTGGCCCATCTCAAGAAATTTCATTGTTTTTCTTCTGTCTCACTTTTTTTTTTTTGTTATGTTTTTCCAAACTGGGACCTAAGTGTCTTAGAATGCAGCTTTGAAATTACACATCTTGTCTTACAGTAACAGTCTAGCATTGACTTGAGCTACATACCCCAAAACATGCAACAATTAAAATTTATTATTGTGGAACTATCAATGTATGTTTATATATCCATTTTACAGAAGCTTGTGGAAAGTTTAGCTGGAGAATTTACAGTCTACACTATGAAAGAAAACACAGACTTCAGTATTCACTCTTCCTTTTGCCATACATGTTACACTTAAGGTCTTCCTGCAGCTGACACTTAACTTGTTTTGTCTTCCATCTTCGCTGTGTCAGAGGAGTCAGAGTTAGACGTGGGAATGTTCACATACAGATTTAAGTGCACATCGTCTCTGAAAATCAGTTGAATATTTAAAAATCTAAGTATTAATGTGGGGTTCTAAATCCAGCTTGCTATTAAACATTTGGTTGGTTACACCAGATTTTTTACACTATTTGGTGTCTTATTTTTTTAAAGTAAAGTGAAACAAAATATTGTTGCATATATAAGAAAGGTTCCATCTTGTTGATGATTGATTTTGTTATGAGACAATACAAGGTTCCCAGTCTTACATTGTAGAAAATGATGTGCTGGTTAACTGTGACAGGCAAAACCTTAAGTGCCCTGACACTTAGCTATAAAAAACACCAACCACAACCTTTCATCTCAGGCTGTGAGGTAGCAGAGGGAGTGTAAATATGTCCAGGCAAAATGCTGTGTCTTGCCAGATGCACAAGCAGGTGCCTTGAGAGTGGAGTGATACTGAGCCATATAGACACAAGGCCCCTGCTCATCCAGAGATCAAGATTGTCGTTTCTACCTGAGCCACAATAATGATATTACTACAGTAGTCAGCAAAGTAGTTTTTATACTGAACTTTGTCACATGTTTAATATTTATAAATAGAAGTATTTAAAGTTAGTATGTTTTGCAATATAATAATGACTGCCAAATTAGATTTGTGAACCAGGTGCTCTACTTGAAGAGAACCCAGTTACAAGCAAGAAAGATAAAAGATGACAAAACCACTGTAGGTGCTTGTTTGGATTGTTCTGGAACAGAATTGTATCTGAAGATACTGTAGGCAGGTGCTTCCTACTTTCAGGTCACACTTGCTGGGAAAAGTTAATTCTGAATTTTTTTCATGGCTCTGACCTTCCAAAATACTCCCAGTAAGTTGATACCTCAAATACACTTTACCATCTACATTTGTTAACCCATTCATCGTGTAGTCTTGACCATGCTAGGTAACAGCCAACACAAATGTGCTACATCTCATTGTCATCACAGTTCCTAAGAAGGATGTTCTTGGGTCTCCTCCAGTGCCCTTTTGAATCCTTCAGATGACATTGTTATCCATTTCTGAAGACATTGAAATAGGAAATTTATTGGTTTTCTTTAGGCACAAAACTTCTGCTGGAGTGATGAAATAGTTCCCCAGTCTTTATTTTCACCCTAATTTCTTTTCTTTGGCAAAAGCTCTTTGCAGTGAGCATTTCAAAGATGGTTATTATATTGTGGTTTCCAGTATCTTCATTCTGAAAGTGAAATTTTGATGGGTTTTGAAGGAACAGTGTCTATGTACTCCTACTGTTCTGCTGTACTTTCCCTGCCTACATAGAGCAGTGGTGTCTATCCAGCCACTGCAGCCTGTTTCCTCACCTTCTTAAGAGAGAAAGTCCAGCGTGTCCCCAAAACACACTGACACTTTCTGCAAAGAGCACCTTTTCAGGTTATGTATAGCAAGAGGAGCACGCAGAAAGAATAAACCTGCCTTTCCAGGACACCTTATCCAGTTTTTGAACCCTTCTCTGCAGCCAGCCTGTCAATTTAGAAAGATGAAAATAGCAGCTGGATGAGTTGCTTCCCTTGTTAGTTATCATCTGTACTGGTGCTCAGGGTCCTTACATGAATTGCAAGATCAGCAGCTGGTTGTGCCTTTTGTGAAGGGTGGTCACGTCTGCCGTGTTTGTTCTGAACACCTGAAATATCAAGCAAAGCCCTAAACTCTACTGGCACCTGTGCAGTGCAGGAATTGCTAGGTCTTGTCCTTGACATGTGGCAAACGGTCCCTTTCACATGTGCCTTTGTCACTTCTTTGAAAACAACACTATTGCTTTTCCACTATTTGTTTCTCTCCTGCATAAAATAGAGCTTGATAAATGCAGAAATGGTGAGAGGAGTTCATATGCCCTACTCATGGATATGGTGAGGATTCTATACTCTGCATCAGAGTACCATTAAATTTGTTGTTTTCTAGTGGTGAAACATTTAACATATTTAACAAATATTTCTTGGATCATGGTATTTCTATAAAAGAACACATTTTCTGGCTGTATAGACTGCAGAAAAAGAAATTTGAATTTGTTTCTTTTTATTCTTTTACCTTTTATCTTTTACCTGCATCCAATGTACCTGTACATTGATTCTGTGTGCAGTGTCCTCCTTGACAAAACACATTAGCACTTTATTAACTTTCCTCTCTCAAAAGTTATATTTTCTGCATTTATTTCCATCTGAATCTATCACAACCTAACGGACTTAGAGGAGGATGCAAAAATGAGCAGCCAAACAGTAGAAGAGGAACTGGGAAATCTAGTGGGACTGAGGAGTGGATTGTGGGCAAGAAAAAGAGAGATCTTTGAAGCTCAGTCACCTTACCTGTGGTTATTGATAAAATATTTTATTCTGCATTCAAAAATGATGAACACTACTGTAACCAAATCCATAGGAATTAGCAAGTTTTCAAGTGTCTGAGTATCGTAGGATTTTTCTTTCAAGAGAACTTCTTTTTGTGAAAATTAAACTGTCTGGCAACTCCTATCACAAGGGTGCAAATGTTGCAATTGTTTTGAAAAATTTGCTAAGCACTTGCTGATTTTGTTACTGATGCAACAAACCTGAGATTTTAGATTCCTTTCTTTAATGCTTTAGTACTGATTGAAAATGTTTTTAGAAGTGCTGGCAGTGACCAAAGGGAGATTACTGTGGTTTTGAAGAACTGTGAAATGGAAGGATTTTTGAGGGACATTAAGTGAATTTACTGGGATTTCTGTTTTCACTTAGTTATAATGTAGAATTGGTGCCTAACTAGCTGGCTGCTGCCGGGGGTTAACTGTTATAGTTTAGTATTTTGTTTTGCTTTTGGTTTTGGTAATTTCAAACATGGAAGAGTTTTGTTTATGTCAGCTTCTCAGACCATGAAGGGTCACATGTAACTCTGTCAACACTCAGGAGGAGTCTTGTAAACTAAGGAGAAATTATTGCTAGCCATGACGTTTATAAAAGTTATACTAAAGGGAAAAAAAGTGATTTCCTGAAAGCAGGAAGTGCTGAATGCTTTGCTTATGAGAGTAGGGTGACATTCTTAGTGTAATAGAAACTACAAGGAGAAACAGCTTAGATAGCTGAGTTAAAATCTAAAAAGTTATGCAGGTTGTTATTTCTTTTAATTTTTAAAGACATTTTGATACCTTTTATTTTACTCTTGCTTGGAGTTAAGATGTTTTTTCTTCTCTGGATTTTGATTGCACGTCATTAAATTTGTTTCCCAAGCCTGGTGACTTGCTGCTGTGAAACCAGCAGAGGGTGCCCAGGACATGTGTGGTCGTGGCTGTTTCTGCCCAGCCCACTTTGGTGCGGCTCTATGGAAACAGAGCTGCTGCCTTAAGCCCTGTACAGGTGAGGTGCTGTATATCTGCAATACAGTTCTCAGAGTAATTCACTCTTGTGCCTCAGTGCACCTCTTTCTGTACAATTCCTCTGTATACATGCTTACCAAGGGTTTTCATCCTCTGTTGTACTCCCTGTTATACACAAGTTCGATTTTGTATTTCAGTTTTTTCAGGTTGATTTGTACTCAGTCCATCAAGAGGAAGCCAGGGGTTTAGTCTTACAATGTGGAAATGTGAAAGGAAATCCCAGAAATCTAGAGATTTTCATGTGATAACCTTCTTAGTGAGTGACTAATTTCTTATTCATCTCTTTATTAGGATCTTTCCTGGTTCTTCTCTGAAGTTTTCATTTCTTTTTTCTCCCCATACTACAGTGAATATCTTTTCCCTCTGTTCAAGAACAATGTGATTGTAGTATTCTCTGCAGGTACAGAGTATGGATTAATTTATGTTTTTTACTGTGAATGAAATGAAGGAAGTAAAGGCGAATCTGCTTTTATTTTGGGGCTTTTACATTATAAATACCCTTTCATTTTTCACATGGACATGAGGCTATCCAGCTCCTGGTGAGATGGAAGAGAAACTTCATTTGAATGTTCAGTGAATAGTAACTGGAGAGGTGGCAAGAGGGATGGCTTCAAAGACAGCTTGGGTGGAGAAACACAGGAGGCATGTTCATAATGGGAGCATAAAGGCTGCTGTCCACAGCAGAGTCAGGGCAATAAGGAGATGGATGGGCTTTTGTACAGTCACTCTGTTCACACTGCAGATGAAGGAATACTTGTGGGTGTACCAAAGAAAACTGTATTGGTTTTCTTTGTAAAGCATGTAAAGTGAAAGACATTGCATTAGTTACTTCAAAACAAGTGGAGATTTTATTAGGTCTTCATATATTGTTTCCAAATTATGACTGCATATAGACTGAAAAGGATGAGAGTTGAAGATAACTAAAAATTGTCACCTTGAAAATAAGATACATAATATTTATAATTCTCTTTATAATAAATCAAGATCTGAATATGTATTAAACTATATAATTGCTAAACAAAGTTATGTTAATATATTTTATTCTCTCATCAAAAAATATAATGGTTCTATTTAATTCTAGATGGTGGTCATTTTAGTAAGAGTAAACCTAAGTGCAGGGGAAAAAAAACCAAGAAAAATTACAAATGGAAAACTATATTAAACAAATTATCACAATACTTTCTCTTTTTTTTTCTGATTTAAACAACTTGAAAGTAAAAATTAAAATAATTTCAACTTAAAGTCCTTCTAAAGGTAATTTTAAATTTCCATGTTTTATGCTGCCACTGTAAAAGCTTGACAGCTTCCCTGCCAGGTTTCCAAGCTTTATGCCAGGCCACAGCACCAGGAGGGGCACCTGTGCTCCATGCCATGGATGTGGCTGCTCAGCAGCTGTCACCCTTGTTTGGTACCCGGCTGCCCTGGGAAAAGGCAGTTGGTTGGAGCATGGTGCTGGTAACACCGAGGTTGCAGATTCAATCCCTCTATCGACCATTTACTTAAGAGTTGGACTCAATGATCCCTTGTGGAGCCCTTCCAACTAAATATTCTGTGAATCTGTGTGAAAGTTGCCATAGCAATGAGGTGGGAAGGAACGAGGAAGTCTTCTGTCTACCTCTTGGCTGGCCAAGTAAATGCAGATGCAGAAAGCTCTCTTTCCTGTCACAGTAAAGTACAGACTTTCCTTGGGTTCTTCTAGGGGAGGATACACTGCTGGGTGAATAGTATCTGTTTCCAAAGGTCAGCTTTATTAAAGACACTTCACCTATCAATAAAACAGTTTTTTTCACATGCTGATGTCATTAGCTTTGGGCCACCCACCCTACTGTTGTTCATCCCCAAGTGGGCATGCCTGTAACAAGGCAGGGTGGTGTCTCCCGAAGGAGTTGCTTGAAACAAAACCTCAGACTCATTCTGCAGAGAAACAGTTCTTTGGGCAACTTAGCAAACCTTGAAAAAACTGCTGCTTCTCATTTTATTTTATAGCTCTCCTAGCTTTCTTTTAAGCCTCTCATAAAAGTCTGAGAGACCCAGGAGAAATAGTATCATTTTGAAGTAGCCAACAAAATTACTCATTGTATCCAATTCTAAACCTCCAACATGGCAAACCTTCTACTGCCTAGAAATGGAATGAAATTTTGAGAGCAGGAGCTGTGTATGTCTTCTGTAAAATGTTCCTAATTTTCACTGTTATTCTGAAAATTTGCACTTGCATGTGAAAGTATGAAAGGAACCGACACAGAAAAGGGTCTGCATTACTCAGGTTTTTATGGTTATCAGGCCATTGTGGTTCCCTATTGTTGCTCCAGACATGTTCTATATCCCTAAAAAAATTTTGTTATTCTAAAACGTATCTTAAATATTCAATGCTGACACAGCTAGACACTAGCTTACATTAACTCAGAGACCACTGTGGAGTTATGGTAGAATCTGGCCCTAGACTCGCAAGATGTCTACCTCATCTGTTTCTCACATTCCTGCTGGATGTCAAATGAAGCAGTTGGTAATTTCCTGTGACACATGCGACCATCAGCTGTGGTGTCAGGAGCAGATGCTCATCATGCTCAGCAGCTCCCTGAGAGGATGAGGAAGGCACCCTTCAAACTGGCCAGAGAGCTGAGTCCAAATGGTCACCTTTGACTCACAATCAGTGAGCCATACTAATTTCAAGAGAGTATAAAGTTAGTTTTAGTAATAAGAAAAAAATATGCTGCCCAAGCACATAAACAGGTAGTTAGGAAAATAACCTTATGGTAGAATTTAGTCAAAGTTAAGTATTTACGGTTAGATTAGATTCTCCTCTAGTGAAGATTGATTCAAAAGTATTATATCATTCCTTGTCAGGAGGCAGGTTGATTTAAGAATACAGTTCCTGACAGTTCAAATTCCGCTACTAATACAGAGCAGATAGCATGTTTTTTTCCATTTGTCTCCTGTGTAAGTGGATCAGATGGATGCTGCTTTGGTAGCTATTGATTGCACAGTTGCTTTGTGTATCTAAGGTCTCAACAGTGACCATCTGAAAGCAATAATTAAACATTACTTGAACGTGGTATGTAATTTCAAGCTCTCCTGCCTTCTTTTCTACTCTTATATTTCATCCTTGACAGTCTTCAGGATCAAAACACATTTGAAGAGGTTGAAGGGCAACACTGCCAAAAAGAAAAAGCATAAAAATAATCCACTGGAATATGTCTGTTGAAAACACGATCAGACCCTGACATGAGCACAATTGGTCAGAGTATGATGCTAATTACACCAACGTCATGATCAAATGGGTTTGATCCTTGTACAGGCTATTCACTTACTGGTTGGACTCACTGATCCTTGTGGGTCCATTCCAACTCAGAATATTTTGTGACAATCTCTGTGAAGCTGTGAGAGTGCTCGTTTACACACTCAGCTGTTCTTTAGCTGTTATAGTAATAAATGCTTTTGATTTCTCATTAATAATTTGAAAAGTGGATTGAATTACTTCCCCCATTGATTTATCACTCCTTTTTATGATTATTATGAAATTTAAATATCTAGATACTAATCCAGCAAAGCACATAAAATATGATTAGACTGTTTAGAATAATTGGATGTGCTTAACAGTTAAAGCACATGTGGGAGCATCATTGCATTAGTGCCTAAAGGAAAAGGAACAAATAAGGTAAAAATGGAGAAACAGAAAATTATGTAACAACAATTATGTAAACTTGATCATTTGCTTCCTTGATTGTAAGCACAATTGATAAAGCAGTGACAAGTTTTAAAGTCAAGTATGTTAAAACACACCTTTAGTTTGTCTTTTTGTTCAGTTCATGTTTCTGTTTCCTAGTTTTTTAATTTCCTGACATTGTGGTTCAAGGTAGATGAGCTTGTGAGATTATTCTGGTTTTTCTAATGAAACCATTTTTTTCTATACTAGAATGTTTTTCTGGGACATGAAAATTTATTCAAATATTTTTTAAAACCTGACATTTCTTGAAACTGGGTTAATTACCCAAAGTTTCATATTAAAAGTTAGGAAAATGTTACACAGAAACTACTCTTCCACCACCAAGCTCTTACTTGATGGAGTTAATTACCTTTCATGAATTTGAAAATAATTCACATCCAGAAGTTTAATCCTCTGAAATAGTCTGTGCAATATCTTTCACAAATAGTTTATTGGGATTCTCCTTCCTCCCATCTGCTTTCAGTGGCATTTCACATTTTTGATAGAAGCAGATGGTAGATTTTTTATTAGTACTGTGAGATATGATACTTTCTTTGGCTTTTAATTAGGTTTTCAAGAAGCAAGTATTTTTCCCAGGCTGCAAATGTTTAACTGAGACAGATTTCAGTGATGTTTTACTTATTATTAAGCCATATTTTAATAACTGTAGCTGAGTATCCATAAGCCCAGATATGAGTAAATATCTTGTCACCAAGATCCTTGAAGTTTCAATTACAGTCTTCCAAGTATCTGACTGCTTTTAGTCCAGTGTGATATTTAGCTTGACTCAAACGGACTAAAATTTACAGCACCATTAAGTCCCTTTTGGACAGTCAGGATATAGATGTAAATAGCCATGCTTCCTTTATTTGTTTCCTTATCTGCTTTTGTTTTATATGAACATTGAAATTGTATTATTAAATTACTGCACTGTTTAAACATAAGAAGGCTCAAACAAAAACATGTTTTGTATGGAAGTTGCTATACAAAATAAAGCTGTCTTGTAGTTGCATCCAAAAATTGATGTGTCATCACATTAAAAGAGGTTTTCTCTCCCATAATAGATTATTTTTACTTTGCAGGAAGTGACAGTTTGTGAAAAGTCTTTTTTTTCATCACGGGAAACAAATGCTTCTGACTCTATTGGATCTTGTTAGCTTATAATTGTATAACTATGGAAAGTAATCAATTACAAGACATGGCAATCTGGTCTTCAGTACTAAAAGTAAAATAATAATTTTAGTCTCAGAGGCTACCCAAGTCCATCATTCCCTTCCTTTGAGGCATCTGTTCATCCTGAGTGTGATATGGTGCACTACATAAAAGCACAAGTTCTCAAAGACACAAATATTGTTCCCCAGCAGATGGGTGTAAATCCTGATGGAATTGTGCCTGGGAAGTAAAGTACATTTTGAATCAAAATGTTTTATGGTTCTTGGTAATTGTGCTGAAATCAACCTATCTAGGATTAGATTAACACATAATAAGCATTCTGTGAGTGCTTATAAATGTGCACTTCCATAGTCTTTCATGTTGGATTATCTTGTCTCTTCCCACTTGGTGTAATATCGCTTATGTTCAAGCTTCCCTTTTTTCTAGAAATGCCCAGCTCTTGCCCACACCATCACCTTAATTCTCAAGGCACTTAAGCCAGGACTTGGTGTCCAAAGATTTTGACTTGGCATAGTTAAGTGCAATACTGAAAAAGGCTGTATTCTTTTTGAATCATGGCCAGTTGTAAAAATGCACTACTTTATCCTTCAAGTTCTCATGCTAGGATATTCCTAAAATAAACCAATAAAGTCACAAAATATAGAATTTTATGGTGACAATTATTGTGCCTGCAGATTGTCTGTGAATTCATCCTTTCTTCAGCTTGTTTTATGGAGATTGGAGCAAAGTACAATATTAAGTTCCATAAACCTTGGTCTCTTATTGCAACTTTATTTTTCTCTTTCTTATTATATCTTATCACCTGAGCATTTTGGCTAGCACGCTCCTGTTTCTGTGCTATGCATTCCTTGTTCCAGATGAGAAATGTCCCTGCTTTATTACTTCTTGGAGAGGATCTGGAGCTCTCATAGAAATACATCAATGATACCATTTCAGAAAAGTCAGGGGAATCAGGAATTTCTATCTGCATTGACACCCTGTCATATATAAATGACTAATTCATAGGAATAGGATCAATTGTATTAATTGTAGTTTAATGGAAGTTGGATTGAGTGCTCTGAAGTAAAGATCTCATGTTGACTGTAAGCTTTGTGTGATAGTGGACAAACTGCTTTGTCTCAGTATTTTTCCATTTTTGATAAAGGGATGGTGACAGAATTTGCCTTTTTTCTCCCCCCTGTTCTTTCTTTTACTTGTTTTGAGTGTGATCTGTTAGCTGAGGAACATTCTTGCCTCTGTGTGTGTTAGATTTCATAACAGAAGCGCTAGGAACAGATTTGGGCCCTGCTGCTACTGCTTGTAGTAGGAAGTTTTAAGATGCCTTTTCCTTTAACAACCTGTATGCTTTCAGGAAGATTTTGACTGAACTGTTTAATAAAAATGAGGATGCTTTAATTTAATTAGGAAATTACAGACAACTCTTCTGTCCTTGGAGGCTCACAATTATTTCTTGTATCCTCAGTCCCTACTTAGCATAGTTTCTTCAGTGTTTATGCCACCATAAATGTATGTAATAATTTTTCAACATGCAGCAACCTAAAGATGGCATGATGCATAGCAGAAAGAGGAATATCTACCACATTCATAACACTTAGCTGATGCTGCCATTCCATGGCTGAAGTACATGCCCAATAGGGTAATATTACAAAATGAAGGAAAGCAAGTATATTCTGGAAATTGATGATATCCCACTTAGTCACATCATTTGATAGAGAAGTCACCTTCAGATTTCTTTTTCTTAATCCTTACCCATGCAAATATGGTCTTCAGAGGCTCTGAAGTGACTGTAGAATCAAAGGAAGAAATAATTCTTTTGAGTTCTTGGTAATTTCTATAATTACAGGTGCTTCTTCCCATCCCACTCCCCACCTTCCGAAGCATTTAGAGGTGAAAACAGCTATTAAATTTAAATTAATTTCAAAGGGCGTTAGGCAATTAAATGTTAATGCTACCTCAGTATATTTGAAAAATAAATTGGGGGTAATCAGGATGTTGCATTACAAACATTTCTGTGTCAGTATTGTACTACTTCTTTTACTTTTTTCCCCCTACAGGGACCATTAAAAAAATTTAAATCTGAATGTCTGAAAATTGTACAGTTTCATTAATTGTGTACATTTAAAAGTAAAAGGTAGTGTAATATGCAGCAATTTTGACATCATATCACGAAAATTGTGCAAGTTATCATTAAAAGTGGTTGAAGTATGGCCTTTATTTTATTCTAACCGGAGGAAGTTTTTCAGAAAGCTATAGGCTTGACAGGAAAGTAGATAGAACAACTGAGTAATTGACAGGATCTGTTTAATCCCATTTATCAGTGATTTTGATTTTGCCAGGACAATAGTTATGGTCTGCATTGTCATGCAAGAAGAAAGTTCCAACATACATAATACATTATTCTGTCTTTACATGTGATCAAGCATAAGAACAGACTTTTGACTATGTTTGCCTTGCTCTCCATTTTATTATTTTAATGGAGAGTAGTTTGTTTTTATAGATAATTTTGTTTTGCTCTGCACTCTGTGCACACTGTAGTTTGGAAAATAGATTTACTCCATTGGTAGCAGCACCTTTGAGTAGAGGCAGGGCACCTTATGCCAGGGTTGCTGTGGTTAGGCACAGTGTTTGACTGTAGTACAGGGGAAAGCCCATGGAGGGGGTCTGGCAGCAGAGTGCAAGAGCCAGCACACCCAAACTGCTCCTGCTGGCCATGCAGCATCTCCCTCTGGGAATCAAAGAGCCCCACTTGCCAGTTCACATGAAGA
Organism: Chaetops frenatus; assembly: GCA_013400775.1. Classification (NCBI taxonomy): domain Eukaryota; kingdom Metazoa; phylum Chordata; class Aves; order Passeriformes; family Picathartidae; genus Chaetops; species Chaetops frenatus. The sequence continues at coordinate 24,075 of VZTR01009694.1, forward strand.
TTTTGTTTTTGAAAATTCCACTTAATGTCAGTTAAATTTTATGGTTCTTAACAAAAAAAATTAATAAGAGTAAGAGACCTGTTGTGAATACACCAGTGTACAGGTTGAAGCCACTTGAGGGTCTGCACATTCAGGCTTGCCCTTCTGTGAGGGATAGGACCTTTCACAATCCTTTTCCCTAATCTCTACTCCTCAGACTCTTCTCAAGGCAGCAAAACTTGAGGGCCTCACTCCAGATGTTCCCATGATGAAGTCTGTCTTTCCCCCTCGCTGTCATACTGGGATTTCTAATCCTGTTTTCTTAACCAGCTGGGAACAGCAGCCCTGTTGGTGGCTGGGATGGCCGGTCCCTGCAATGCAGTGGCCTTGCACAGCTTGTCCTCCCTGGCAAAGATTTGGCACTGCTGGCTGCCAGTGGGAATCTCCATGATGCAAGCTCTTGATGTGTCACCTCATTTCCTCTGTGTGCCATTTGCCTTCTCTAGGTACAGCCTTGGTGACCAGCCTGGTCTCTGCCAGGCGTCACTGCAGCCTCAGCCCTGCCTATGGCGTTTAAAGGCTGTTCAGCTCATTCTAACACATTCACTACCTCATTCCTCCAGTGGCCCCACAGCGGTGTGTACCTAAATACTCTAGATAAACCACTCCTGTGATGATTCTCCTGTAAACCCCTGGAAAGGGCTAATGAGAGCAAAGGTGGAGTAAAGGTATGACTGAGCATGAGCACATTAAACACGGTAGAAGAGCATCCGTCGGTGACTGAGTGGGTGCTCTCTGCTACTTCCAGCCAATTGAATTAACCAGCTAAATGGATTTGAGAGATTCATCCCTTGTCCTGCAGGCTCCATCCTTGCTGGCAAGCATCTTGAGACAAATGAGAGTCATTTGCATCATAGTATCCCAGTCTCTTTGAGTCTCTTTGGAAAGCTCTGATCTGTGCCTGGTTTGTGGCATGAGGCTACACGGGATAACCTGGGCTGTTCACTTGCTTTCAGGGAGAATCAAGCACACCTCTCCTCATCTCCACATGGGTTCGTCTCAGCCACTGCCATTGCTTCTTGTGACATTACATTACATGTAATACCTGTAGATAACCTGCTGCCTGGCTGACTGGCCTCGTGTTAGAGAGCTTTTCTCCACAACTGCATATGAAGTCTTGTCTTCTGCATGATGAACATGGAGAACAATTAGTTATCATCCTCTTCTCATAACAAACTTACATATTTTAAATATGTTATCATGTCTTCCCTTAGTCTTCACTTTCTCTAGACTAAACAATCTATTTCTTTCAACCCTCTGTTCTTCTACATCTGTTACCAATTTTTTGTGGTTTTTACCTGGATTCCCTCCAATTGTCTCTTTCCTTCAGAAGCCCAGAAGGCAGAGCTAGATATAGTAAAGCAGTCATGGCTTTGCCACTGCTGGTAGGAGAAAAATAATTACTTGATTTGCTTACAGTATTACTCTGGCTATATACCAGGCTGCCTTTTTCTGCAAGCAGATAGTGTCCTGACTTAGGCTTTGCTTATAGACCACTGTAACTCCCTTCAGATCTTTCTATGGGAATTTGCCCTTCTCTTTGTGGATCTAATACATTAATTTCAGAACATTTATCCAAATTACTGCAATTATGGTGAATTCTAATCCAACCTTGTAAACTGCTTGCAACCTCACACCATTTAATATAACATAACATTTATCACCAAAGTGTGAGATTGTCAAATATACAAGGCATCAGAATTACAACTCACTTGTTTTGGGAAACCTCATGAAAAGCCTTTGTCTGATTGATAACAAGCAGAATTTATGTTGTAGGATGTAGTCAGACTTTTCTCTGCCTGCCACTGTGCCAGTGTATGATGATCTGAGGTTACTGACATTTCAGCCAGCCACCAAAGGCAATGCTCAGGTGCTGAGCTACAGGTGATGGCAGCAGTATTCTCACAGGCAGTGTTTATTTTGAACTAGCAAAGTTGTTCAATGCTGCATTGCTTTTTCTAACATGTTTGCAGGATTTTTCTTATGTTTCTCTGTTTCTTTTCCTTGTATGCATGGTGAATTCTTTGCAGTTCTCCCAGCATGTGTACCTCTTAAATTACTCCTTTGGGGCTCTAAGGTAATTAATTATCTCCTGGTATAGCATACTGCTCACTTACTCTGCACTGGGTTAATTTGCTGCTGTGCTTTAGTGCTGCCCTTCTATAAAATGAGTCCTCTCTTTCGAACTCTTTCTACCCCTGGATTGCCTTTGCCTGAGGGTGTCTTTGATTAGTCTCTGAGGCTGGCTGTGGCTGCATTTCCTGTGCTTCTCTAACATTGGTCTGCTCTTTCCTTCCTAGGACTCAAGAAATCTCATTTTATAATCACTTTGGTTTGATTTCCTTTTCATGACTAAATTCTAAAAAGTCCTGCAAAACTAAAGTTAAGTGAGAACACACTCCCATGTCTTTTATGGCCTGCCAAATTACTTCTTCAGCAAATAACTTGAGTATCTTTTTCTCCAGGAGAAACAAAAGAGGTGTTTAATACCAGACTTTGTCCATATTCTCATTTTGAAAGTCTTCTGAGTTTTTGTATGCTTCCATGGAGGAGTTCTTTCATTGAGGAAGCCAGCAGAAGACTCTTTCAAAGGTTGTCTTCACTCCTTGAAGTAGCCAGGGGAATATTTTTGTGACCTATTAATCTAATCCTTTCTGCAAAGCAATTGCAGCTGAAAAACACAGCCTGACCTCAGAAGCCAAATATTGTTTTAAAACATATTCTGCAGCTTTTTAAAATACATCTGGAAGATACTTCCTGAAGAAACTACAGAGGATTCTGTGTCTCATCAGTATAATGGCAACCACAAAGCAATGAGATAGAACCAGCTGTTGCATCATATATATCTATATATCTATCTCACACTACCCTTGGGACAGGTTGTCAACATGCAGCATAATACATATAATCTCTCCTGAGCAGTGAACAAAGCAGAGCTAAGACTGGCAGGGACATCTACAACCTATATAAATGTTAAAAAAGTGGTGAACAAGATGAATCTTATAATGGTACAACACCCGATGAGAGCATTGGTTTCAGAGTGAAGACTTCATGGTTGATCTACCTCGTATGGGGCAGATTGAAACCCTACATCTGCAGCCCTTTTTTCCATTAGGGAAGGATCTCTGTGGTTCAGCTGTTTGAGCATGCTTCTTGTTTTCTTTATTTAAAAAATATTCTGTAATAGTTATTTCAGACCTCTGTAAATGGATGACAAATAGCCACATTTTAGTTAAACCAGAACTTTCTTCAAAACCATTTCATACCCTGCTTTTAGTGCAATTTCAGTAGCTCTGTGAGTAACAACAGCATTTTTCTTTCTTTGGAGGTTCCAAATACTAGAAATGCTATAGGGGAGTGATTTTGGGTCCAGTTTGTATTCATACAGATGGGTCATATATCATGGGTGTTATATAATGCCTGTAATTTAAGACTCCACAATGAAAACAAAACATTTATTACATTCTGAGGCATTTCCAGGGAGTGAATAACTATGATTAAATGAATAGGCCATTAGCTACCACTATTACTGCTCAAATGCAGCTGAAACAGCATTTATTTAGTGGTAAAAATATTTGGCAGCACTGTGCTTGCAAAAAAAAAAAAACCCAAAACTTTACATTTGGAAAGTCCTCTACATTCCTAGGAATCTCCAAATAAATGGTATTTAAAGGCACCAGACTCAATTTTCCTAGGCTGTAACTGTGCAAGAAATATACTAAGTATATAATTTAGGTGAATATTGCATTATAACAATCTTAAACCAACGTATGTAGGAATTCAATAATCAAAGTAGCTGTGGGCATGAAGTTTTCAATTAATTGACTAAGCCTTCTCAGTCAATTATCTCCTTTTTATTGTACATATTTACTTCTGGTCAAATGCATTTGTTCTCTGCAGTACATACCTTTTCCCAAGTGTTTGGATCACTGAAGAAATATGTTCTGCAATTAGAGAAAAAGTTATATACTTGTTCATTTTATAATAGGAGAATTATTAATGAAATAATGATAGCAAGATTTTTCTGTTAGTGTTATGAGCCAAAGAACCCAACCTAACAGATACTAAGTTACCTAACATATTTTACTTATGGTTTGTTTTTAATGCTATCTTGGCATTGAAATAGATTGTTCTTTTCAGTATATCTTAAAAACCTTCTGTTGCAATACCTTCTATTACAATGCCTGCTGAAAGCTTTGCTTACAGTAAAGGAATTTTCCTTTTGATGAATTTTGTTCAAAACAAGAAACAGAGTATTTCTTCAGATAACATTAAGGATCTTAATATTATTTTTTAATTTCATATTCTTGGCAGTTGAATCTGATCAGAAACCAACTATCCTCTGAAATTTCTCTATCTTCTCTGCCTCAAATATCTTGCTCATGTTTTTCACAATTTCAATAATGTCAGATCTCTTCAGAAATGCTGGTGGTAGTTACATTGAGAAGATATTACAGTAATTTGCAAGAATATTTCTGGTTTAAGTCCTTTGACAAAAAGGAATTATATGAATTTGGCTGTGTTGCTCTCTGGAGATCCTTGGCATCCAGAGCAGACTGCATTCCCCAGCTGACTGGATCTGATGGATAACTTTCTGTGGATTGGGTGGTCTGGTGAAACTGAGAAGCAGACTCCAGCTCTAGCGATTGTCTTTTTTTAGAAAAAAATACTGTCTCTTCACAACTGAAATTGAAAATTTTTCCCCCATTTCTTGGGAAAAATAGTGTCTATTGACAATAGTACACTTGAAAAAACTAAAAATTTTGAAGGGTCTAATATTGAATGCCTGATAACTCTGGAACTTCACAAGATTTTAGAAGTGGATGTGTGCAAAAGAGATAATTTTAAAAGCAGAGGTATTGAGAGAATGCAACTACCAGTGTTTAAAAACAGATCAGTCTTTGTCAGAGCTAATGGAGAATAATGGTGGTGGAGATGTTTCTTGATATGGAGAGTGCTGAGTCTGTAGCTCAGAAAAGAAAGATGGGATCAGTAGCTGGTAAGATAATAAGTTTTGGCTGATTGTCGTAATTATTTATACAGAGCTATTTCCACTGTTTTTTGTTAAGAGGCACATTACAATTTTTTTAGACAGATTTAAGCACACCAAAAAGTCTAAAATGTACTATGAGAGAAAGTTAAAAAAAAAAAAAATCTGTTTTAACAGTTCATCCAGTTAACCTGCCAGGATGGATTTAATAGTAAGTAATTGGGAGACTACAGTTGGCATCATAGCAGCCTGTAGTCTTCAACAGGTGAAGAGCCTTGCCAGTGCTCTGGAGCTCTGTCGTCCTATAATGATCATCTGAGGCATTTTTTACATGTTGTGGCATTTGATTGGAATAACTGAAATGGATGAGCAGTAACACCAATGTAGGTTGAATCAATGTTTTTAGAATTTGCAGAGAGGCAGCTGACTTGAAAATGGAGTTAATGATCTGAAACAAAATGACCTACAGGAAGATTATGTGCTTATTCAATGCTGGACTGATCTACCATCAATACAGAGACATTTATTGTATAGCAAGAGTATGAAAGTAAGAGGCATTCTGTTTACATAATTTGTAATTTTAATTAAGTTGCCAAAATATTTTTAGTTCCAGGCCCAACAAGACAGAATCAGACTGGAATTACTGACTTTCTGATCAGTAGCAGCTGAGATCACAGAGAAACAAGTAATGACAAATCCTAACTTGGACCTAAAATAAGATTATTTCATTCATTAATCAAAGCTAAATATGAATAATTGCATTTAATTGTAGACTGATATTTTCAAGCAATTTTTAGGATCTTTAAGAGAAACTCCATGTTGTAAGGTTCACCTTTCCTGGCTATCCATGTGTTTCTAATTCACCAGGGACATAATTCCTGCACTGCAGCAATTGGAAACAGTATTTCCACTCCAAAGTGAGAACTGTGAAGGGCATGTGGGTAGCAGGCAAACAGTCTCCAGTGCGTGGCTAAGACCAGGCAGAAGATACAATTATTAGACAGCAGAGTGGACAGAGGAAACATTCATTCTGCAGATTGACTAAACCCTAGCAGATGGGTGGGTACCTGTCATCCAAAGGAGATGCTGCAAGATCTGGAAAAAATTTAGAAGTACAAATATGAAGTTGGGCATTCAATGAAGTAAATAAAGTTTCTACAATTACTTTTTGGAGACAGCAAAACAAGGGAGAATAAAAAAGTATGTTTATTAATTGTGAGATATTTCTGAGCCATTGGTGCAGTTGTGTTAAAAAAAAAAAAAAAAAAAAAAAAAAAAAAAAAAAAGGTGAAATGCCATCTTAGGACATACCAAGCAAGGTAACTCCAGCAGAGAAAGTGAAGTTATCAGTGTCTTAATCACAGGATCACTTAGGTTGGAAAAAGGCCTTTTAAATTCATCAGGTCTAACCATTAACCCAGCATTGCCAAGTCTACCACTAAACCACGTCCCTAAGGACCAGTTCCCTAAGGACCAGTTCTACGTGTCTTTTAAGTACCTCCAGGGATGAGGACTCAACCCTTTCACTGGGAAGACTGTTCCAGTGCTTGAAAACCCTTTTCATAAAGAAAATTTCCCTAAGATCTAATCTAAACCTTCCCAGGTACAACTTGAGGCCATTTCCTTTTTTCCTGTTGCTTGTTATTGGGAGCAGAGACTCAACCAACCTGGCTACAACCTCCTTTCACGCAGTTGTAGAGAGTGATGAGGTCCCCTCTGGGCTTCATTTTCTCCAGGCTAAATAACTGTAGCTCCCTCACCTGCTCCTCACAGGACTTGTGCTCCAGACCCTTCACCAGCTCCGTTGCCCTTCTCTGGACTCACTCCAGCCCCTCGATGTCCTTCCTGTAGGGAGGGGCCCAGAACCAAACACAGCACTCGAGGTGCAGCCTCACCAGTGCTGAGTACAGGGGGACAATCCCTGCCCTGCTCCTGCGGGCCACACTATTGCTGATTTAGGCCAGGATGCCATTGGCCTTCTTGGCCACTTGGGCACAGCTGGCTCATGTTCAGCTCCTGCTGACCAGCACCACCAGGTCCTTTTCTGCCAGGCCACTTTCCAGCCACTCTTTCCCAGCCTGTAGCCCCGCATGGGGCTGTTGTGACCCAAGTGCAAGATCTAGTGCTTGGTTTTGTTGAACTTCATACCGCTGGCCTCAGCCCACTGGTTCAGCCTGTCCAGGTCCCTCTGGAGACCCTTCCTGCCCTCCAGCAGATCAACATTCCCACCAAGCTTTGTGTCATGTACAAACTGACTGAGGATGCTCTTGGTGCCTCCCCCAGAACGTGAATAAAGATACTGGACAGGACTGGCTCCAACACTGATTTCTGGGGAATCCCACTTGTCACTGGCCACCAGCTGGATGAACTCCTTTCACCACCACTCTGGGCCCAGGTATTAGCCCAGTGAACAGTACAGGAATTCCTGACCAAGCCAGGAGCAGCCAGTTTCTCCAGGAGAATGCTGTGGGAAATGGTGTCAAAGTCTAGATAGACAATAAGCACAGACTTTTCCTCATCCACTATGCAGGGCATCTTGCCATGGAAGGAGATCAAATTGGTCAAGCAAGACCTGCCTTTTACAAAGTCACAGTGGTTGGATCTAATCCCCTGGTTGTCCTGTACATGCCATAGAATGGCACTCAAGGTGACCTGGTCCATGACCTGCCCTGGGTCCAAGGTCAGGCTGACAAGCTTCTAGGTCCCTGGATTCTCCTTTCAACCCTTCTTGTAGATGGGCATCATATTTTCCAACTCCTAGCCATCTGGGACCTCACCAGTAAACCAGGACTGGTGATAAATTGGCTTGATGAGCACTTCCACCAGCTCTTTCAGTATCTTTGAATTGATCCCATCCAGCCCATAGACTTGAGTCTGTCTAAGTGGTGTAGCAGGTCACTAACAATTTCCCCTTGGATTACAGAGGCATTATTCTGCTCCTTATCCCTGTCCTGCAGCTCAGGTGTCTGTGTATCCTGAGAGCAGCCACTGGACTTTCTATTAAAGACTGAGGCAAAGAAGACATTAAGTCTTTTCCTCATACTTTGTGGCTATATTTCATCCCACATCCAGTAAAAGATGGAGTTTCTCCTTATGAAGCATTTTTATTGTTTTTTATAGCTGTAGCCAGATTAAATTGTAGTTGGGTTTGGGCCCTTCTAATTTTCTGTCTGTATAATCTCACAAGACCCCTGTAGTGATCTGGAGTTCTCTGCCCCTTCTTCTAAGGATTATAAACTTTTCCTTTTCTCCTGAAGTCCAGCCAAAGCTCTCTGTTCAGCCAAGCCGGTCTTTTTCTCCAACAGCTCTTTTTTTCATATATGGGGATGGCCTGCTCCTGCACCTTTGAGGTGTTTTTTTAAAAATGCCCAGCCTTCCTGAATTCCTTTGCCCTTCACAACTGCCTTCCAAGGGACTCTGTCAACCAGTCTTCTAAACAGAACTTTGTAGGATAAGGTCTCATCACTCATGTTCCAGTAAGATTGAATCAAAATGGAAGACATTCAGAGGCAAGCTAGGGAAAGAACAGGAAAGCCAAGAGGCAACAGGGTGCTAACAGATGTTGACTTAACCTAATAAAAGGAAATTTGGGAAAGAGACTATGAACACAGTCTCTCCACCACCTCCAAGAAGTGCACACCCAAAAGAAGAGAAAATATGCTTATTGTAAATACAAACCTCAGGGTTATAAATTGATAATGAAAACGGTAGCTTCAGATTAGGAAAAAAAATTCTAGTCATCATAGTAATGAACTTCTGGAACAGTAAGCAAAAAAGATATTAAAAAGTAAGAAAAAACAAAGAAATTAGGATAGAGCTTGGCCAGTTAGTGCAGTTAATGGAAAGTAATGGGAGAGGTCTCCCATGTAATGCTGAGAGCTTTCTGTCTCCTGTTCCCCTACTTTGTACCCCTCCTATCCCACATAGTAAAGGGCTATGGACTGTTTTGCATGCTCCAGAGTTTGCTGTCAGGAGCCACATGCTCATAGTTATTCAGTAAAAAATGAAGATACTTCAGTTGTGAGAGAGAAGAAAAATCCTGGGGATTTGGGTTGCCTCAAGATTGCCACGAGCCATCAGTGTGTTACAGCCCTGACAAACACTCAGAGAAGTGTAAGAGCTTCAAGTCCATTTCAGGGTGGGGGTTCTGATTTGGGCTTCAGCTCGCTTCCTCCATGCTGCTGGAAGCCCAGCCAGGAGCTTTGAGACAATACAGGAAGCTGCTATGTCCTGCTGGCAAACAATTTATTAGCCAATTCCAGCTGATATTCAGTGATTGTGCAATGGCTTTTTATTTGCTTTGTCCCAGTGTGCCCACATAGGAACGCACCAGCCCAACAACTGAGAGGCGGCGACAGCCAGCCTACTTCCTGGGTGCGAGAGGCGCAGCTGCCCAGCGCTCCCCTCCCTCTGGCTCACGCCAGGGCAAAACAGCACTTTGGGACAAGTTCCGTTCTCTGGGACCCTGGCAGCAAACAGCTCCCTGAAACAGGCACCTGCGGGCTGACCCAGCTCCTGCAAGCTGAAGGGGTCCGGGTTATTTTGAGGCTTCTCCTGCAGGACTGATGCAGCGTGGCAGCAGTCACACTGTGGGCTCCCAGCTCTCCCACGGAACGTGTGGCTGTTGTGGGGCTGCTCTCGCCGTGCCTGCCAGCTCTCGGCAACACCCCACCCCCGGCTTGTCCTCACAGCTTCACAGCTTCAGCGCATACCAGAAGGGTTCGCTTGAACTGCCCCTGCTGTGTTTATGGATGTGCCTTTGCCTTGAAGCAAACCAGAAGCATTCCCGCAGTCGAGCTCAGCTGAGGAGAGATTAAGGCTGTTCTTCATTAACACCTTGAAGTGTTGTTTGCAGTTTCCAGATCACACCGTCTGCCATTCTGTAGCCACACCAATGAGCACTGTTTGGCTTGAATGTAGATGAAGTGTTCTAGCAAGTATGTCAAGAGTTGGCTCATGATCAAGTTTCAGTCACGTAAGTGTGTAGTTGTACCCCCAAACAAATTTAAATCTTTCTCTCCATCGTGGCAAGGCAGAGCAGGATAACTGCGTCAGCCAGCAGAGCTGGAAGACAGTATATTTGGATGTTTCTTGTCATGCAAATGCCAAATATTCAAAAATTGTGCCTTCCAAGATTATGAGACTGGCTTTAAAATACTATAATCTTAAAATAAAGGCTCTAGAAATCCGTTCTATCTTCTGCTTTTCTCAAATTCTTCTGAGCCCATCAGCACCTAAAAATCACATTTTTCACCTTGTCTTTGCATCTATGAGCATAGAAAAATATGAAAACTCATATTCATACATTGACAACTCTCTTCCGAAGGAGAAGCTTTACAGAAAAACATCACATCATGGAGCTCTCAAGCCACTCTCTGGAGCTGATAATACTGGATTTGATAAAGCCAGGGACTGGATTGGCCAAAGTTTGCACAGCTGCTAGAATGATATAGTTCAGATTACAGAATTCTTGCTGACAGAAGATACATATGGAGTGAAAAACACCAGGTACAGATTACCTGAAAGGAAGGGAAGAAAGTAAAAAGGTCAGAGGGAGCTACAGCTGTTATGTTGTGTAGTGCTGTACAAGCATTTTCAGTCACACATCAGGGAAACTGCTTCAAGGCTGTGAAATTCTTCCTTCAGCCCAGAACCCACCCACTCCCATAAAACGTTACTTGATCCCAGCCTGTATTTTGTAGGACTGGCAATTGGATTATCACTTGGTGCCTTAATCAGGTCTCACCTACAGAATGCAGTGTGCCACTGGAGTGTTCATGTCTAACTGATATCACATACACCACCACATTCAGTGCAGAAAAGCTTTGAAAGTTCTTCAGATTTTTAAATCATGTTACATAGGATTTTTTTCTAATGGTTTTAAATTGTTTTAAATTATACACTGTTTGTGTTTGAAATATACACTACTTTTTTAAACTGTTTCATGTTGTTAAAGTAGCAGATCCTTGTTAATTTTAAAATACACTTCTAAATAAATTCTCTGAAAGTTTAGAGACTTTGCTGTCCATTGTAATTAAGTATAGTTTAAATTTAGCACACTGTATCTTCCCTGTAGTCTTATATCCCCAATAACTTTATTATATCAAGACTCTTAGATGTATAGTAATACTTAATATTTGCCTTTTAATTTGTTTTTAAAATGAAGTATAAGAATCTTTTTGTATACAGATGCAGAAATAACATAGCAGTTCAGATACTGAACATCACTACAGTTTTTTTTTCCCCAAGACTCCTTAGGTTGAGCTACAGAAAACACCCCCGTAATTTTCAAATTTCCTACTGCCTCTTTGTATATGACAGCACAATGTACATAACATCATATGATGTTCCAAATGTTATTATTATCTTGATAGAGGCTTCTCTAACATCAGGAACAAGGGCTTTGTAATTTAATTCCAGTATTGCAATGATCAGCATTCCTGTAGTGTAAAGCTTAAGACATCTGACCTCAAGGAACAAACAGATTGAGGTATGCCTTTATCAGTAATTGAGTCTTTACCCACAAACTTTCACTGAAATTTAAAGTCAGTTAAATTATGTAGGTTTTATGCTGCTTGCTAAAATGAGGAAGTTTTGCACTTTCTATTAATTTCTATTTGATAACTGCGGTGTTAATTACAGTGAATGTTACTATTTCCCCCCCCGTCAGCCAACACATTAATGTTGAACTATTTAAATACAGACTCCTTTTCCTGGTTTTGAAAAGAAGGCGTGGGACTCATCTCACTTTACTCTGGCAGTACATTTACACTGCAAAGCTGACTGTTCTGTCTCTGTAGCATAGAATGAGTGCTCTGCAGTGGGGGTGGGACACCCACACACCTCTCATGGCTGCTCCTACCACTTGTGTTAGGCACTTAGGCAAGCATTGCACAGATGCTCCTGCCATCACTGACTGGCTCCAGAGGATTCTGGTTGGATAGTGGCATTTATCATGGGTTTGCTTGCTGTGGATTGCAAAGAGAATAATGATGATGATCTTTTGAGACAGGAGTCACCATGACACATCTTTCCATTGTCAACAAGGTATCAGCTCTTCTGGTCCTCAGCAAGCTGCTGACTAGACTTTCAGTTATGCTTCTGACTGAACAGTTTGGTTCTCTTTCCCTGTCACTGTTAGCAAATTCTTGACTCCCAGAAATCCTAGCCCTTTTGACAAAAAGACAAAAGTAACTTTGATGTCTGTATGTCTAAAATTCTTGATAAAATCTCTTAAATCTCCATAATTTATAATCCCTAGAGCTGTTGCCAGTAAGAGGCAAATATCTGTTTTGTCTCAGCTTCAGGACTTCTGACTTCCTGTAAGAAGCAGGTTTTTTGTGGGAGTCCCTCTCTGCCTTGGCAGTCAGACAGCAGGCTGTACATCATGAGCAGTCAGGCTGGCTCACCTGTTCTTTATCCTTTTTTTCCTTTTTTTTTTTTTTTCTTTTTTTTTTGAGAAAGCTGGGAGTATTTGTGTGTACTTTTTATGCTTCTGTCTCTCTGTCACCACATATTTTTCAGAGGAAGTCAGTCTAACTTTTCTTTCACTGGAAATCCAGTGGGATATATCCCTAAATATCAAATCAAATTTTGTGTTAACTGAAGATGGGCTTTGTGTGGTATTTCAGCTTCTGCTGGCCTCCAGTTCTTCTAGTCCAGACAGAACTGGGGACTCTGTTTCCAGTTATTTCACTTTACTTTTCTGAGTAGCACAGATAGCACAGACAAAATCTATGACAGAGTGAAAAGTAGTAAAGGTCTGCTAATAACCCGTATTAGGTTAAGGAGAGTGATCTGTGCCTCCTGTATTTCTGGAATTGGCTTGTATCTCCATAAAGAATTAAACCTTTTCTTTGCAAAGCTCGATAGGACTGGTCCTGTTGGTTTCAGCAGTCTTGTTCAGTATGTTTCTGATCAAGTTATCTTTTGCAAGATAAACAGTAATTTTGTGGCCTATAGTTTTGTGAAATTGTGCAACTGATTTGTTTCTAAACTGTAGTGGTATGTGTTTGCTGTTTTCTAAGTGGAGCATTTAATTGAGCAAAACTCAATTTTAAAAGGCTGTGAAAAACTTCCATTAAGCCTAAATTGAACAATATTTCAGTAAAGCCCATACTTCATAAAAGTAGCCATATAGATGTGAAATCAGTTGTTGGCAGGACTGTGTTATCACTTGAAATCTTCTGTCCCTAATGGTTCTATTTGCAAAGTCTGTATAATTCTTCATAAAATATATTTGCTAGTATTAGCAGCTTTATTTGAACAAGACTGTATGACAAATAGTTCCATTGTTATTATTCTTATGTGCTAGGGAAATTGGGCTAGAATTAAATATCATTTACATGAGTGAATAAATTATTTGGAAACGACATACAAAGAGTAGTTCTTGATGGTACGCCATTTAGTAAAGTTCTTCAAGTGTTTTTCCCTTGTTCCAGTAATATCAATATTCTCACTGACAGCTTGGATGAAGGGCTAGAATGTACACTTAATAAATTCATGAGTGCTGGAAGCAAGGCTGTGGAAAATGAGAAAGTAAAGACAAAGTATGCAGATGTTTAAAAATAGGTTAGAAAAACATCAGCAGGTATTGCATTGGTCAGGGGTAAGCAAAGCAATCTCTCACATCACCTGCTACCTCTATTCCTTTAGTGATTTCTACTTATATGATAATTTTTAGAATAATAATTATACATAAACAAATTATTTTGTGTAGCTCCAGAAAATTTCAGGGTATGTAGCCAAAAATCTGGCATTGGTTTTGGGATTTGTTGCACGGCTTTTGTATTTACCTTAGATTGAAGCAATTATACTTCTTATCATTTTGCCCATGTCAGTACTGATTGAAAATTGCTAGGATCTGACGGCTTTGTGAATGGTCTTTGTGAAATAAATATGTGAACACAGTCAGATGTCTGTGGTAGAATATAATGCATTCACACTCATAAGAAATTTCGGTTTTTAATCTACTCACAGTCCATGGAAAAAGATGGACACCTTCTTGAGGTTACCTAGGGAGTGGGGCAATCACCTTCCAGAGGTAATTCTGCCTCTCCTTCTACATATTCTGCAGCAAATATATATAGGAGGTATATTCTTGGTCTTTCCTATCTTTGTGATACTAAAAGTTTGATTTTCTCTGGACTTCACCAAGGACTATCTGGAAAAATTGTAGTTGGCAGAAAATCAGAATAGATAATGTAGAGGTCTGTTTTGACCCTTGGTTCTGTGAAACCCATTCAATGAATCATTTATGAAGGTTTTATAGTTATTATCAATACATAATGGACATGATCAATATGTGTTAGGGATTGTTCTACAGCAAACTCATATGAGCCACTTATTAACCTGTTTGATTCTTGCTCATTGTTAATCTTCTAGATTGTTTACTCTGTGTCTTGTGTACAGTGTGTGAGAGAGACAATACAGGACTTAAATCCAGAAGATCTGCCATACAAAATTAATTTTTACAGGGATAATATTTTATTGACATTTTTAAGGTACTGAGCTACTGAGCATTTATTTTTTAAATAATAGTATGTTTAATCCTGGATAATGTTTTAGGAACCAGACAGTAGAAGGCCTTTCTCCCTTATAGGCACTGTGTGGCTAACAGAGAGACTGTAAAATTTATCCCAAATCTTTTCTTAATGAAACATTTGCTATTGCATGGCTGAAAAACAAAACAAAACAAGGTCTCATTTATAGGGCATTTTAAAAATTGAAACTAAACTCCAGCAACCAGTGATGACTAGTTATTGTTCCTTTTGTCAACAGGCAAGATGAAGGAAGTTGTGGCAGCTTACCATGTCCCGGGCTCTGCAGAGCTAAGTGAGGAGTGCGCCCATGTTCTAGCACGCATCACAGCACATCGACCCTGGGTCCGGAGTGCCAGAAGGATCCCAGCGCTGCGCTCTGAGACGGCTCTGAGCACCTCAGTGCCCCGTCTTTGACAGAACACAGGGATGGCAATATTACACACCAGTATTACCTGTCTGGGGCAGGTTTAATTTTATAAATTAAAACAATAAACTCTATGAGTTTCTAGACCATATTTGTGCTGTTGAGGATGATCTGCTCAGATGAACAGTTTTGCATCCATCGAAGAGACAGGTTCTTCTGCTGGACCAGAAGATGACAGTGGACTGTATATTGTAACTAAGACCATTTGTAGCATCTCCTAGTGCAAATAATTGAAGAACAGGTTGCAAGAAAATCCTGTAGGGAATAAGACATGCTTTGTTTTGATCTACAGATTTTTTAAAAAGTTTTGTTTTTTTAAGAATAACCACTTTTACATAACACTATGTGTGCAGTCTATGTGCAACTCTCCACTGTGGCTATCTGTATTCCAGAGATGATGAATTCCTGGTAAGACACCTCAGCCTTTTAAAATTTGTGATGAATCCCTAAATTATGAGAATATAATGAAAAACTAGAAGGAAAAATTTCTAGGGCTTTTATTTGACTAGATGTCTCCAATTACTTCTTGTTAGTGTCCTAAAAGGGCAAGGAAAAGGCAGGAAGTAGAAGCTAAATACAAAACCTATACATTGCATCTTTTTTTTTTTTGGCATATGCACCTATCTAAATGTATATTTTATCTAATAGCCAAGAAGAGAGAAACAGCTAAAAGTTAGCTGAGCCATCACACAAAAGGTCTGTGTTTTTGGGCAGTATTTGCTAATTTTGTCTCTTGAATAGCTATAGAAAAGAAGGAATATGTATATGCCCCACCATATGTGAAAAGGATGTACTTGCCATTCCTTTATTTATTTTTGCTCTTTCAAAAATTAAAGTGTCAGTTATTTGGAATGCTGTAGTCTGTGGTCTCTTTAAATTTGTTTAGTGAAAGCCTTTCAGCAAAAACATTTCCATTACAGTGTAACTGCATGGTGACCACAGCTTTGGGCCTGTATAATAAAGATCTAAATTCAAAATTTTTTTTCTCATAATTTTCTCTATTTTTATGCTGTACCTGCAAGTCATTAATTGGAGCCCTGCTTATTGCTGATCACTGCTTATAAGATTTGGCAAAAATGTTAGAAAGGTATTTGTATAGTTGAACCTAGTTCTCCTTTTTGTTTTTATTTACAACAGATTAGAGGGCAGTTACAAAATGTTAGCAAATCAAAAGAGATGCTTAAATTCAATTTGCACATGAGCCCCCAGGACAATAAGGAGATCAGACTCTTTACATCCCAAATTTAAGGCTGTGCTCAAGTATTTGGCATCTGGTCTCTATTAATTAGTAATCCTGCAAAGGTATTGGAGGAAAAAGCTGCAGAAAAGTTGAGCCTAAGCTGGGTTTGATTTACCGTGTGTAATATATTGTGCTGAACACACAGCTGTGCTGCACAGCCGAGTTCAAAAGCCAATCAAATTATTTTTACTTCCTCCTTCTTATTTTCTTCTCCAAAGACAACATTTTAAATTATAAAAATGTTCTTCATGTAGCAATTAAGTTTGTGTGAGCAAAAACTGCTCATGGCATTTCAGAAACTAATGTGGTCCTGGCAAGGCAGACTTAGCCCTACTGCATCATAGCAGGCGTTTGTCCCACTATGGTTAGCTCATAGCAAATACCCGAATTCATATCAACAGAACACCTCTGACCTTTGAAACATTTTAGTTGGACATCACTAATATCCAGCATCTGATGTAGTTGCATGTGGATGGCAGAGTGCTCACTGCAGTGACATCTCTTACCAGTACATTTAAACACAAACAGGGGCAGACAACAGCATCTCAGAGCAGTTCCCTGATCAATTTCAGCTAATCTAAGGCTGAGCTCCTGCTCACCTTCTGCCCTCCTCACACCTTCCCACGACCTCCCTCAAAGAGCTGCACACCTAAGAGGCTTCCTGGTCTGGCTGGAAACATCTTTGTGTAAGTTTAGCTCTGACACCATAGAAAGGGTGGGAAGGAACACCTTTTTATCAGCAGTTCAGCTTTAGGTTGGCTTACACTGATGGAGGACTCATATCCTCAGGTGCCTCTGTGAATTAACTAATCTTATTACCTAAACTTTCTGTTTCAGCACATTGCTTCCCTATGGCTAAGAGGTGTTCCTTGATTCAGTAACACCACAAAGAAAATAAAGCACTGGAAATTAACTAAATCCTTCAAAAAATAGTACTAATGGCATCTTTAAAACTACTTTTGCAGTGGCAGTATTTGAAGTACCAGAAAAACACAATGCCACAAAAGGAATACATTCTTGCAATTCAAATTACTCTGAATATCAAAATGTTTTCAGAAAAACAGAAGCGATAACTGTGGGCTGTAACAGTATGAGGCCAGCACAAGCCCTCTGTGCTAGCAGACCCTTAGCTATTAATGAGGTTTATGCTCAGCATTTGGACAGCTGGACCTGCCAGAACTGTACATCCTTGAGCTTGACCATGGCACTATTTGAATATGAATAACAAGAATGAATTGCCCCAAGAGCAGGGCCTTATTTTGGAGAAATAGCTTTTTGTCTGTACTGGAGGCTGCTGAAGTTTGACCATCCTGTTGGGTAAACTTTTCTGACAAGATGTGTGACTGTTGCCCATCTGTTGAAGGAGTGATTACAATTAAAAAAAAAACGCCAACAAAACAGGCAAACCTCTTGGCACTCCAGTAAGGGCAAAGGTTGAAGCTTTTTGTTCTTTGGATGAATCCCCCTTTGAGATGCCTGTCTGTGCTTTCCCTTGGCATCCGGACAAGCCCTTCTTTGTGAAGGGACATGAATATGGAGAGACCTGCAGTGCACCCGTCTCTTCAGTCTACTTCAAAGGAAAGTTTCAAAAGTCATTATTTTCTGGCAACTTTAAACATCTGAATGGGGGCAGTGCTGGTTTTACAAACAGTATCAGCTGACTTTGATGACTTGGACCAATTCAGTATTTGCTCAATTAGTACAAATACTAAATGTGGACTGTGCAGCTTGGCAGTCAAGAGTATTGGTTTTGCTGACTGAATGTAATGTGTGAATATGGACTTCACATTCAAATAAGATGGTCTTAAATAACTTCCTTAGCAGACAATAATCCATTCCAAGAATACGAACATCTGTTCAGGGCCCAGACCTGAAATAAATTGTAGGTTTAGAGACAGGTCTTTTGTCCAGCTTTGTTTGAGCACTAGACATGCAAGAAACAGTTGACTCTCCAGGTCACAGCTGGGGTTTTGATGACAAAGTATGAGCATGTCTCTGCTACAGCTGAGCACACCAAATCTTACCTGTGGCTGCCGTTCTGTTCCTGCTGCCAGTCTGCACTGCTCTGATAGCACAGGCTTTTACAAACATCAGCTTGCTTTAGATTGCTTACAGTTACATTCCCTTGGGTTTGAAATATGTGTGTGTATATGCTGCTTTGATTCATCCTATACATACACAGGAAACCCCACCAGTATTCATCAAATGGTTATATTTTTTAGCTGTTACTCGAAAAAGCCCAAGATTTTTAGAAACTATGATCATATTTCATAAGCAATTATGTACCTTACTTTTTAAATTCTCTGTTGCATCCTTCGTCTAGAAATCTACGTTTAGCTTGGATAGTAGGAGAAAGTTCTTTACTGTGAGGGAGGTGAGGCACTGGAACAGGTTGCCGAGACAGGTTGTGGATGTCCCATCCCTGGAAGTGTTCAAGGCCAGGTTGGATGGAGGTCTGAGCAACCTCGTCTAGTGAAAAGTATCCCATCCCATGACGGGGGATTGGAACTAGATGATCTTTGAGATCCCTTCCAACCCAGGCCATTCTAGGATTCTGTGAAATCTTGTCAAATATTAACTAATTTATTCTAATGTGTAAATAGATAAACCAAGTCACCAGAGAGCTAAGTAACTTCATGGATATTTCACAAGAAGTTGCTTCACTGCAACCAACAATAAAAGATACTCAGGATCATGAAAGGAAGTCAACACCTTAAGGAATTATCTCATGATTTTTATCACTCCCTGCTGTGTTTGCCTTCTATGTGAAGACAGCTCCTCCATCAGCAGCTTCACTTTACCTCAGCTGCTCTGAGAGTTCTGCACCCATCCCCTCTACATCTTGCAAGAAACAATTATGTTGCAGTACTCTATATGATAACCTTAACTGCCCTCCAGGAATTGCTGCGAAGGACCAGATTTTATCACTGATTTCTTAAACTCTTTGTCAGATCTGGAAGTTCCATTTTTCAACAAGGCTCCCTATTGCCAGCACAGAGCTTTAAAATATTTTCTACCTTTGTGTTATCACCACTAGAAATAAACAGAAAAAATGTTTGATCAAGTTCTGAAGAAAAACCAGTGCGAAAAAAGTTGCAGCCTTCCAACTCAAAGAGGAACAGGTCAAACAGTTCAATGAAATGTTCCTGGATGTAGAAGCAGGAGGCAGTGGTTGCAAAGGGCTGTGGGAGCTGTGCCCTGCCTGACCTGCCTACAGGAACCTGCTGCCAGAGCTGCTGCCAGGCAGAAGGTGCTGTCCTCCCATGGCCCCACAAGGCACATTTCATGGCAGATGAGCTTTGGCAGGAGAGGGAAAGCTTTTCCTAGCTATTCGTTACTCCTGGGGACAGCACAGCCATCACAGTGAGAGGAGGCACTGGATGAGAACTGGGCTGAAGCTGTCTGTATTGGCAATAAGCTACATTTTCAAAGCAATAATTAATTATTATACTGAGTTCTCAAGGCATGTGGTGGATTCACTGTCTGTGAGAATACTTAAGTCAAGCTTCTTGACCATCCAAAGGGTGGTGATGTCCCGGTGCAGGCAGAAGGGATGTGCTTGATGCGGGGACTTGCTGCTGACCTGTGCTCTGTGGAGGATCAGAAGGACCTCAAAGCTGGTGATCAAAATTACCTCAAGCTCTCTGTTATCTAATCCCAGACTCCTTTCACAGCTGCCACTCTCTTTTGACACCAATATTCGCTTTGCCTTCAAACTAGGGAGTTTGTGCGCTCTCTCCATGGGCAGCTGGCAGTGCAGGTCTCTAACCATCAGCGGGTGTCAGAAAAACAGTAATTTCAGTTGTACCTTGTAAAAGTCAAACTAATGATGTTTTCTTTAAAATCTCAACTGTGTAAGTTCAGACTGAGCAACAACAACAAAAAATCCTTACTCTTACTTAGGCACAAAGCTTCCTATTAAATCCATTTTAAACTGGAAAATTAGAAACTAGATACTCAAAATTACTGAAACATATTGCCTTCAGTAAAATTTTGGAAACTAGCTAAAACCAGGAGAGTGTTTGCTTGTTTGTGTACAAGGAGTTTTGTTTTGAAAAATGGCCGAAATTTCATGTGATATCCAGATCAGATTCCTACCCCGGAAGTGCTATAAAATACATTTGTTAGTCTTGCTTTTGCTGTGAAACGGAAGTGTCCTGTACAATACAGATTTGGACAGTTCCAGGAATTCTTTCCCCAGACCCTTATGTATAGCAGATTTTGCCAGGTGGATTTCTTATCAAAAGCCTTCATGAGGCCCATGTTCTGCTATTTGATTTATTTTGGTTTTGTTTTTATAGTTTGTTAACAAAAGGGCTGCAAAATAATCGTCAGAATGTAAAAGTGAGTCCAGGTAAGCTAAGGCAGAGACCTGTGTTCTTTCCAGCTGGGAGACCCTGTCTGATGGCACACAGCCCCTCCCACTCCCCAGCACTGGGTACATTAAGCAGCTCATGAGTGCTGTTCTGAAGTCTGTCTGTCACTAGCCCTGCCCAAAGTGATGCTTGGTTCTCCGTGGCTGATGTGAGGTGCAAATACCTTGGCTTTCTTTAGTTTGGGTAGGATCTGAAGCATTAGCAGACCTGGAGAATAGGCTTTCTGAAGAAGTCAAGCCACAAGTTGGCAGAGATGGGACCTGTCATGTTTGTTTCCTGAAACCACTCCTTTCTGCAGCAGGGGAAGCAGGAATGGCCTCTAGTATAAGTATAACTATCCCCACAGAACTTGAACAATTATTATTATCTCTATCTGGAAGACAAGCAGAGGAATCTTTTTTGTTGTTGTTGGGGGTTTTTTATTCTTTTTTGGTGTGCATATTGTGTACATCAGCCAGTTCTTTTTCCATGGACATTCTCACAGCCTCCCTGTGTTTACCACAGTGACACAGTAAGAGAAAGGCTTATCAGCATAGCTTTGAAATTGTCATCATCTCTTCACTCACTAATGCAGCTTAACTTCACATAGCTGATTTCAAGTGCTGTTACAATAAGAAAAGCATGACATTTACTTAGCTGTTAATGTAATGTCCAAAGAGAAGGGTGTTCATTCCTATTCCAGCTCTGCATCTCAGGCAGTTTTACAGTCAAGTTCTGCAGGGAATACCAAAGCAGTGATTCATCGTTAAGGGCAGTCCATCCCATCTCCAGGCCAGAACATTGGTTTTCCTGAATGTCACAGTTTATAAAATACAGTAAGTGATGAGGTTCCATTTTCTGTGCTGTCAGTACTCTGTGTTTGTTTCTAAGGATTTCCAGCCCAGAGATGGTGGTTTTTTTTTTTCTCTTTATTCATAGACATAAATTCAGGAGCTCCAGAAGCACTAAACAACGTATATTAGGTGATAAATCAAAGCAGTCTTGGAAAGAATTGTGTGCCATGGCGGAGACAATCAATAGGAGAACCTGTACATAGCAAATTAGTTCTGTAATTAATTACATTCCAGGCTCTGGGCCCTGTAATCACTGTTTCATCTCTTCCTGTAATAGTACAGAGTATGTGCCTGCACTGATTTGAAAGATATACTTGTGCTAAGAATTACACACTGAATTCCTGTAGTTCAATTGCCTCTTGATGTTCATGGCAAAGCTTGCACAAACTGCAGTGGGACAATGGTTCAGGATGATAAATATATGTCAGTGTACACCAGAGACACAAACTGCTATGCAGAAAATCACAGGTATTTGCTGCATATGGAAACTCTCATCTCATCATGATGACACCCCTAGGTAACTGAACTTGCTGTGAGCCACTGTAAACATAGAAATTCAAGGGGGGAAACAGTGTCTTGGATGATGAAGCTATCCATGTCCTGTGAGTGTGTACAGTCACACAGCAGGTTCTTTCCCAGTTAAGTCAATGGGAATCTATTAGTCCTAAATATGCAAGTCTATCAACAACTGAACCCAAAGGACACAGGAAGCAAACACAGAGATACACAATGGCACAATTCGTTTTTTCTGCAAGAATCACATTTCTAATCTTTCTGTATCCCAAAAGGAAATTCAGTTGTTACCTTAAATAAGTTTCCAGCAGTTCCTGGGGCACACCAGGCTTTGAGACCAAACAAAAGCTCTCTTGCCCCTAAGATTCCTGGTCTTTACTCAATAACAATGAAAAATAATAGAAACACGTGGACGCCATTTGAAAGATGAAGCCTTTTCAGCAGCGGTAGCACTTCAAGTGATGAATGATGCCATTCGAATTTGGACAGACAACTTCAAAGTCAATGACATGTTTACCTGGCTTGGTGTCCTGTAGGTCTTTCCTCCCATCCTTGCTGTGTTTCTGTGCACAGGAAAGGTAAAACCATGCTCTGAGTCATGGCAATGCTATGAAGTCAGTGACCAGTTCTGCTTCATTAAAACTACAATGAGTGTTGCTGGCCCTGGAAGTGTTGGTCAGTGCTTTGGGGCCAAGCTGTGTAGGTTCTTTTGGGGCAATTGGCCACAGCAGAGCCAGTGTGAGTATGTGGCCACCTCTGGCCTTTTGGTGCACACCCTTAGCAAAGCAGCTGCCACGTTCCATAGTAAATCAAAGAAGAACCTCTGAGGTCAGAGCTCCAGCAGCACAGAAAAGCATTCTGATGTAGACAGCTACTGGCCTGCTGCAGTGGGGAAGTGTGGGTTATATAACTTTGAAATGCAGATGAAAAGGATCTTGAAATAAGGTTTGATTTCAGTCTTAGGCTTTTCAGATCATTTTGCCATATAAAAAGTACAGATACTTTGCTGTTCCCTTTACTACCATATATTCCAGGCAGCCTAACTCTTCAGCCTTGTTCTTAAAAAGTCCAGGTTGTTAGGAATAATTTAATATTTATTTCAGAACATCTTTGTAACTGCTACACATGCTCAGAGTGTGCTATTCAATGGCAGCTCTCTGTTCTTGTGGATGAGAACTGTCACTTAGGTGAGTTTAAAAGCAGTTCTATGCCACATTTGGCACTTTGTATCTACGGAGTCCTTCTAGGGCACTTCATGCCCACGCCAATCAGGGGCAGGATGGTGGAGCTTCCCTTCCTTTCCGAGCTCCAGCACTTGCTACCCTTCCCGCTGAGACTCATGGGCCGTGATGTGCAGGTACCCACGCCGGGCCGGGAGCAGACAGCCGGTCCCGATGGATTTGCCAAAAGTTAAACCTTCCGAAGCAGAGCCTGGGAGCGGGGTTGTTGCCACTGTGGATTCCAGATGGGAGGGATCTTTGGCAGCATTCCCGGGTCTCTGAATAAAGGTAAAGAGAGCCAATTAGTAGCTGAAAGAAATGATATATTCAGTCAAAGTTTAGACAAGACAGAGTAACTGATTGCATTCATTCGGAGACTTGAATAAAAACACCTCTCAAAAGAGCTCTTACTCCAAAGCAAGGGCTGTTTGCCCAAGCATATTTTCCTGCTAGCCGATTTAAATCTACCACTTTCTTTTCTCCTTTTGTTTTTTCTCTTTTTTTTAAATTTTTTTTTCCCCCTGTGCACTGGCACTGTTAAATAATTTCATACTTTCGGGATCAAAGTGGTTTTAGATCTGTTTGCTTTCCCTTGACTTTTTCCTGGATGGCTTTTTTGGGTTCGGTTTTTTTGGGGTTTTTTTGATAGTTTGGGGTGGTTTTTTTTGGTGGGTTTTTGTTGTTGGGGTTTTTTTGTTTGTTTGTTGGTTTTGTTTTGTTTTGTTTTGTTTTGTTTTGTTTTTGTTTTTGGGGTTTTTTGGGGGTTTTTTTGGGTTTTTTTTTTTTTTTTGTTGTTCAGGTGTCGGCTGGTGCCCAGCGCCGCTGCCACCGCCGCTGTGTGGCTGTCCCGGGTCCCGGCCGTGCCCGGTGTCCCAGGCTCCGGCGGAACCGGGCCGGAGCGATCCCGGCGGCGGCGGGCGCCTGTTCTTCCCCGCGATGGCCACGGGAGGGCGCCCCTGTCCAGGCGGCGCCGCCGCGGAACCGCGGGGTGCTGGTTCCTGCCCGCCCTCGCAGAGCTGCCCTGTGCCGCTCCAAACTGCTTCAAACCATTCAAAGAAAAGGGAAAAAATACTGTCTCTGGGAGGAAAGAGGAGTTTTGAACAGCTTGCGTGCTTCTGAGGTGGTCTTAACGCTCCAGTCACATCGCCCCTTTCCCCTGTGACTTGAGGAAGCCTTTTACGCAGCCATATGGAGGGGGAAAATAATGTTGAAGAAATAAACAGAAAAATGTCATTTTGAATCTGGCTCCGTATTTCACAGCCATTCTGTCATTAATTCCATGGGAAGTGACATATTCTGCAATTACCATTAGCAGTTTTACTGCAGAAATGTTCTACATTCTTCAGGACTCCCGTGCAGCTGAGCCCATCCGCAGGCTGACCAGCGAAAAGCAAACACCCGCACACGTCTCTGCTCTCCAAAGCTGGGCCCGGGGATTAGCAGCTAGCGAAGAGATTAGCTTTTGTCTGGGCACCGGGGCGTTCACAGCACTTGCTACTTGAACCAGTCTGTGTGGCTGGCCGTGGAGGAATGGCTCGATGCAGAGGCCAAGACAAAAAGCAGGCAAAGGAACCCCCAGCTCTCCACAGCAATACCTGACCTGGCTGACTTCAGGCTCTGTCTCTACCCTAGCAGACAAACCCCACATGGGAGCTTCCTGGTGTGAGCAGAGTGAGAAAGGTGGTGTCCCTGGATGGCCTAGCCCAAGGAGAGCTGTGCAGGAACACTCTGCTGCTGCTCCTGTTGTCTTTGAGCTGTGTGGTCAGAACTGACTTAGCCTTGTGCCATGTGGACGTAGCTTGACAGATGAGTCATTTTGACCAGTTATTCATATGTCAAGAAACTGAAATATATATATAATATATAATGGCCAATAAAGAGTTGAAATGACCTTTGAGGCATCTGGTAAAGGAAGGCTGAGAAGGAATGTGAAGCCAAATCTTTCAGCCATCATCATCTCTCTGAGATGCCACAATATTTAACAGTTGCAGAGCACAAGAACATTTATGGGACATTTGAGAATGAGCAAAGATGTTTCCTGAAACAGGGGCTATGGGTCTGTATACAGAACTTTTATTGTCTCCTTGCTGTCTGTGTGAAGAGTAGGAGGTGGAGAACTGAAAGGAGAGTTACTCAGCTGTTCACAATGGAAAAGAGAAAATAAATTTGCCCAAAAGAGAAACTTCATTGTATCTTCCCACAGCCTGAGGATCTTCATGGATGGAGAAGTAGAAGTCAGTGTGAGTATTCAAACTGGGCAAGCTGTAATGTGAGCAGTGAAAGGAAGTGCTGCAGTCAGGCAGAGACTGAGGAATGTAGGTCCCTGGCACACTGGTTAGAAACTGCTTTCAGGCAATGTTCAATCCAAAGATGGATTGAAATAGCAGACCATCCAATTTGATTGCAGCAGGAGATGAGGAAGACACAGAAAAACAAGAGAGACCTATTATAATTCAGGCAGAATAGAAGGAAATACTGAGACCTCCTATGTCAGGAGGGGTGTTTCAGATAGAAAACCTCTACCTTTGGCATTAAACCTGAAACACAAAAAAATCAGGCTGCTGAAGCCAAAGCAGCTAAGCCCAGGTTAAACAGCTAGCAGAAATTTCTAGTTGGAGCAGGGGTGGCAGCCAGGGTAGTAATACTCATTCTCTTGGACAAATTTGTATTTTCTTCCATTTGATGAGTGGTACTGTGCTTCACTGTATGTTCCTCAGCTGCTGTAGCTCTCACTTCCCACACTGGGAAGCCAGGGACAGGCCAAGCAGTGAGAAAGGCAGTGGTCTCCTTCATGCCTTAGAAAAACCAAGACCTTTCCCCTTCTTCTGTTTCTTCCTCTCTGCCCTCTTCAGCACACTTCTCCTTCTCTTTCCAGACTTTTGTACCATCTTCTGACATGCTCCTGCACCTCCAGCTTTATACCAAATCACCACATTTAAGGCATTTGGAATTAATGCTTGCCTTCCTCTCTCTCCAGAAACAACTTTTCTCTGTGCCTTTGTTTGTGGGTCTGTGGGTCAGCTCTGAGGAGAACTCATGAGTGTGAATCCTTGGTTGCTTCTTGTGGTTGTTGTACAACCAGATAGGTTTCAGTAATGCCTGTGTTGTGCTTATTGTAAAGAACCATCTCTTTCACCAGTGAAAACACGGCCCCTGTGCCTGACAGGCCGGCTCCATGGCTTTTATTGCATGTCATAGGAGAGGGATGGCTGCAAGCACATAGGCATGAAGGCAGGTTCAATGGATTTCCAGCTGTGAAAATATATCAGCTGTCTTCCCCAGGCCCAGAAAGACTGAGTGCAGCCACAGAGTAAGTTTTCTTCATGTGAGTAAACCCCTCGAGCTCCCCAGAGCTCAGCCATCCAATGCAGGAGCACTGTAGGGGTAGGGGATCTGCTTTGCCCAGCCCACATCTCTTTTTCCAGTCCCACTGCTGGTCTGCCTCCAGTGGCCCCAGCACAGCTGTGCTTTACCAAGCCCCGTACCATCCTTTTCTAAATGTTGCCAGAAGGTGCCTGCAGCCACCTTTCCAGCAAAAGGAAAGGGTTACATGCATCATTAGCAGGCCATGTTTACACAGAAAAACCAAAACCCCTTACAGAATGTGACATATGCACACAGGGAGGCCAGTTGCCTTTTTTGAAAACATGGTGACACACTTGAAGGCTGCCACATTCTGCAGCTCTTACATGGTGTGCAGGTGGTGAAGTTTTTCAACAGATTGAGAAGCTTAGGGGGTAAAAAAAAAAAAGAAAAAGAAAGGAGAATTAGGAATTACAAAAGCCAAACACAAATCTTCTAACAGTTGTTGCTGCTTGGAGTTAAGACACACGCAGTGGATGGCAAAACCACTGTCAGTGAATCACCATAGAATGCGTCGATTTGCTTAATTCCTCAGGAGTCGTGACATGACTCATTCCCAACCTGAAGACCACAAGGAGGTTTTGAAGGAAAAATGTTGGATAAAGCAGGCTCTTTGCAAAGGAACAAGGACAGTTTTAATTCCAACCTTTGATATAATTAATTAATGCTCCATGATGTGATTGCAAAACAAGGCCATCCCTGTTTGGTAACATCAGGCACTCATCTTTAGTGGAGCAAATTGGCTACATGTGGAATGGACAGTGCTGAGCAATACTTTATTTCGTTCACTGACAAGTGCTGTCTGATGCTTTGCTGTGTTTTTTAATGCACTTTTGTAATTGGTGTGCCTACTCTGCAGGCAAGGTCCTAAAGAAGAGAGGTGCTGTAAAAATACTACTCAAAAGACAACATCCTTCTTTTTCAGTGGGGATTTGTCAAGCCTTGCTTCTGATTCACATGGGAAAAGAAATTTTGATGGTATGAGTCACTTCAGCCTTTGGATACTTAACAAAATGTACGGTGTGATCTGATGCATGACTAATGCGTTTGTGTATTTAAGAGTCTGTGGGTGCTAATGGAAGTTACAGAGCCATATCTAGAAAAGAAGACACTTCTGAGCATATTGGTTCATTACTTTTCATCTATACATAATCAGCTGCTGTTTTGTAGATCTGAAAAAATTCCTCAATGTTTTGTGCGTTTTAGGGCTGCACTTCAAAAGTCCCCTACATCAAGTCTTTGTTTAAACATCCCACTCATCTACCATTAACCATCTCATTGTGTTTCATTTCAGTTCATTTGCAAAGCCTGCGCACTATCTAATTAACACAAATTTTGTTGCTTGCTGCAAGCTTCTCTTCTCTAAGCTGTCACTCCCAAATACGTTCATGAGAAATTTCAGCCTCCCTTTGTTAATTGCATTTGCAAAGTGACCTTTATTCTCTCTGGATGCCTTCATTATTCACAGGTAGTTACTAAGTAACCTGTAGGAATGCTGCAGGCGTGTCATCTCTTATTAAGAGTTGTGCTCCCTGGCTGTTCAGTGTTGGTGTGGTGGGACTGAGGGCCCGAACCCTCTGGTATTGGCTCTATCCTCCATTTGGAAAGGCTGTTCATGAAACAAACCTCTTGAAACCTTTTAATTAACAGGGATCTTCTAATGACAAATTGAGCTTGAAATAGCAAGAAAAAAAAGTGGAGAAAAATCCTGATATTTGTCAATCACTTTAACCAACAGTTTGAATATAATAATTCAAACAAAATGATTAGTTGCAATTTTAATTAAAACAACCATAAAAATTAATAACAAATACTTTCTATTAACCCTAGCTGTGTATTTCTGTGGTGAGGATTCATTCTGAGAACTTTTCATGTTGAACTTACTGAAACTTTGTGAATAGTTTCACTTTTAACTGGCAGCACTCTGAAACACATTGCTATTCAATCTTTGCATTCTTTGAATCAGTGTTTATAATAGAATCATAGAATGGTCTGGGTTGGGAGTGACCCTAAAGATCATCTGGTTCCAAACCCTCCCATGAGCAGGGACCACTTCCACTAGACCAGGTCGCTCAGAGCCCTGTCCAATCTGACCTGAGACACTTCCAGGGATGGGGCATCCACAGCTTCTCTGGGGAACTTGTTCCAGTGCCTCACCATTCTCACAGAGAGGAATTTCTTCCTAATATTTAATCTAAACCTTTTCTTTTCCAGTCTGAAGCCATTGCCTCTTGTCCTATCACTACATGCCTTTGTAAATAATCTCTCCACCTTTCTTACAGACTCCCTTCAGGTACTGGAAGGCCACAATTAGGTTACTCCAAAGCCTTCTGTTCTCCATGACTAGTTAGGATGTACTTTACACACGTACATTTTTCAGCTCTCTCATGAGTATCCTGTTTACCCATCTTTCCTTTCCTGCTTTTAGCTGTGTTTTGCACAGGCACTACCATGATATTTGAACACCCATCACATTGCTCTGGCACATTACACATACCACATTACACTGTAATGAGGTATGTAGGTAGAATGGACCAAAACTTAGCTTTAAGCTCAGGGTCTAAGCCCATCTCAGTCGAAATAGGTAACATGATATTTGCTTTATCCTTCTGCTGTTAGTACTGAGCAGAATTGTCACAGCATGAAGGAGCCAGGACAACCAAAAATACCTTCTTAGTCTCTCTCAGGTCAAATGAGTCACCCCAGCCCTATGCTGAATTTAAAGCAGTTCCAGTAGTGATGCCAGACAGTGACTCCAGTACCTAATTCTGCACCTAACAGAGAAATGACATAACACAAGAAGAAAAAGAAACTTTGAACCTGTCTGCCTCAGGACAGCAGGACCAGAAAGCATTTCCAATGATCCCACCACTGGCTTTGGACACAAAGGAAAGGAACGAGGCCTCTCTGTCAAGTTTGCAGTACTATGTCCAAGTGTTCTCAGCCAGTGACAACTCCTTTAGGTGTTAACAGCATTAACTTGTTAGCAGGAGGATTTGACAGCCACTGTCACTTGAGCCAGTTAAAAACTTGTGCTTCCCTCCCTGGAAGTCTTTCAGGCCAGTTTGGGTGAGGCTTTGAGCAGTCAGGTCTGGTGAAAGGTGTCCCAGCCTATGGTTGGAACTAGATGGTCTTTAAAGTCCCTTCCAACTGTGATTCTATGATCAGTCTGTCTTTGAACAAGAACAAAGACCAAATGCAGGTAGCAAAGGAGACACAGAGCCCATCCTCTCTGAAAATGCACGTACTACGAACAGTGACCTCTCTGTTAGCCCACAGCACTGTCCTAGCACTAAGCTGTCCTTGGTAACATTACAAAACACCTGTTCCTTTCATATTTTATTCATCATGCTATTATGATCATTGCTCCACAGGACAGCAGAGGAAGGTTGCCCTTCCTTTGCCAGGAACTGTACACATCTGTACACTTGTGTTGCAACTGCATCACTCATAAAGTGGCTGCTCAGCAATGTTACAAATGCCAGGTGTCTTGCAGTATTTTTCACTCTCAGGGCAGTGCATTTATCAGGTGCTGTTTTGGGATTACTCTGTTTCCCCATAATAGGTGGCATTGATGCTACTTGCAGAGTTGTGACATTACCTTGGCTTTTGCCAGCAGCTGCCTGGTGCCATTCCTTGCAATGCCACTGATTCCTGCAGCAGGCATGGCAGGATTGACAACCCCTGCAGACTTTTCAGGGGTCAGGCTCTCTAACAGTGACGTCCAGGGGAAGATGTGTTGATATAGACACAGGCAGTGTTGCATTTCTGAGGACCTGCTAAGTTCTTGCTCCTTCGGGAGCCACCTATGGAGCTGTGGCCTGGATGCAGACCCTGCCATTCAGCAGACATGGAATAGGGATAGGTTTGCTCTATATTTACATATCTGTTTACCCCTGGTAAAATGTTCCAACAGATTTTTGTTTCCTTTTTATTTTGCTGCAAATGTATTTTGGGAAAGAAAATTTATTCATGTGTCAGAGCTGTGGTTTTCTTTGGCAACTTGAGCATCGTTTTTTATTTTGTTTAAGCTGCCCCCACTTGCTGCACTGTGTGAACTAAAGGGAGATGAATCTCTGGTTCGATGAGGTGACAAAACCTGTTAGAGATGAAGGGAATCTCTTACTATTGTGCCAGTGCTGCTGGAAAGTCACAATAGCATTTGATATTGAGAAGCCTTGTGTGCAACTTTGAGTTAGCAGACTACAGACTCACTGGCAACAGGGGTTTCTTTTTTTTTCTGAGAGCAGACTGGTGTCTGATATCTGCAACCAGCTGCTGTGACAGTACTCTGTCCTGCTTCTGAATCAAAAATATATCACTTGCCATGCAGTGGTACTAGGGGCAGGACCTGAAAGTGCCCATAGCGGGTGCTGCTATTGGTGACAGTCACCCCAGGTGCTATGGGGAGACTGCTGTTTCCATGAACATTAATTTCTTTCCAGTGCCCCAGCCTGCCAGGTCACAGGGAAGGTCACTGCAATAGGGCAGTTGCAGGAGGGATTTCTCTAGGCTGTGCTTCAGCTTTCTGGCAAAGGCTACAACTGCAGTTCACACCAGGTATCTGAGTAACTATAGCAGAGTGACATATGGTGGCCAGAGTTAAAGTCCAGACAGGAGATCATAGTGGTGAGCTTTCCATCTTGCAGAAGAAACCTCGCTGGGCTTCCCTTTCACCATAGGCTGACCACTTGTCACGACAGCTGTTTCTCGGTCAGAAGTATTAAAGAATATTTTATGTCCTTACTGTGGAGTGATACAGAAGCAGGAGTCTTTCCCTCACATGAAATCCTAAAGCATGTCATGATGTGATGCAGAGTCACCCCATTACGCATTTTGTGAGCCTTGCAAAATTTTGGACTTTTGGTGTATGACTCATACCACTAAGTCTGTTCTGCCACAGACAGAGGTGAGTGTGTGAGAGGCTAATGGAAAATCAGAGCTTGCAATTGTCCAGGTTTAAAATGCAGAGTCAAAAGGCACTGCCAGTGGTGAAAGACTGTATTTGTGTCATCATGCCAGTATGCTGATCCATCAGTGCTGGAGCATGTGGGATACCTCTGTGACAGCTTTCACAAAGTCATACATCAAATTACAGGCACACGCGAGTGCCTTTGGAAAAACGGCTTTTGCAAAACTCATTTCCCCCTGACTACACATTCAAATTCTGTGAATGAATCACTGTAGATAGTACATAGATAAAGAAAATAGAGTGGAGTAGCGTAAAATTGGAAAAAGTACTTCAAAGTGTATTCAGGGTGATGGTTTATAGTGAAGCAGGTAAACAAACAACTCTCTCCAATCTCTTCCCCTCCCATTCAGTATTACAGTACTGCAGTGGTGAGAAGCTGTAACAACCTGGTCATTTCTAAAATTTCTTCAAAATAATACAGCTGTACTTGTCAGGAAAAGCAAGTCAGTCAAGGAGAACTTTGCCAAAAGCAAATGTTGTTGTTTGGGGAAAGAGATTGGATTTGGCTTTGGATTTGGCTCTAGAGCCTTTTGAGGACACAAAAGGCAGTGTTCATTTTTGCATTCTGCCACATTCACCCCAAAAGGATGGTGAGGACCACAGATAATTGTTTGCATTCCAGAGCAGCCTACCCAAGGGGTTTTCCTGAGCTCCTGTTCAGCAGATATAAACAGCCAAGGCTGGACAATGTGGAACAATTGGCTGTGGACAATGTAGGAACGTCACACTAGTGACATATATGAGAACAGACAGTGCCAGAAAGACCTGAGGTTATTCTGGCCAGCTTGATGTTTACTGGCTTCCAGCTCCTGTTTTAAATTATGTTACTGAGAACATGAAATTAAAATGTGTTCCAAAATCAAGAGCGATGAGCAGAAAAAAGATTGCACGTATCAAGTGCAAAGTGAGAAGTTCACTGGCTGAGTAGGGAAATTGTCTCACCATAAACCCAAAGCTAGCCCCTTGCTGGCTGAGTGTGAAGGGTTTCTCCAGAGAGCACTGATACAAGTGTCTGGGCCACCCAGGATCACTAGATACAATGCTTTAGCAGCACCAGTTTCTTACATACCATGAGCTACAAAACCTGCTCCTTTACAAGGACCTGGAAAGTAGAAAGGTGGGGTGAGGGTGGACATTTGTTTCTCACAGTGTACAAAAATGAGTCTGCATAAAGCTCAGAAACTCTATTTTTTTCTCCTGCCATGAGACTTCAGGAGGCTTGGAGACCCCGGTTTGTTTGTGCAGTTCTGACACTGTGAACCCCGATGTAGATCTGCTCCTGATATAGATACAATGAGTACAGAATTGATCATTATCCTCACATCAAATACTGCAAGGCCAGTGTTTGAGAATGGGTCTAATTTCTTGCATATCCTGTAGCAACAACCAGACTGTCCCAGTAATCCAGACTGATGGAAGGGCATTAATTTCCACTTCCTGAGGATGCATGCCACCCAGAAATAGGAATGCTAGTAACTGCAAAATTTTTATCAATTCAATATATAACAGAGGAAGATAATTGCTTCAGATAGTAGATAACTGGGCTAAAATAGCAGTACATCTGGTGTGAAACTGCACCATATAGGCTTTTCCTCGTAATTTACTGGTGGTGAAAACTTGAGTTGTAAAAAAAAAAGGGTCTTCAGATTTGACATGATAATACTTGGTAAAGAGTCTATATCAGCAAAGGGTTACTAAACCGCAGAATCATAACAATTTCTCTTTCTCACATTCTGTTGACTCTCCTCTACTCTTTGCTGATCCATCACTGCTCTTTACACCCTAGTCCTTTCTCCTGCTGCAAATGATCCCTGTCTAATAACATAAGAAGAGGCAATGATAATATTTTCCTTTATCTGAATGCTACTCTTCTTCATGTGATTTTTCTCCCTGAGTGGGTGTTCTGTAGCACCAAGTGATTTTTCTCTCTGAGTGGGTGTTCTATAGCATCAAATTTATGCTGGTGAGACGTGCATACATATAACATCCCAGCTCATTCATGGTGGAAGGACCCAGAGCCTTAGCGGGCCACATCTAGGTCACCAGTGTGCAAATAAGTAGGTCAGTAAGGAGTGGAAGTAGGTTATCCAATTGTTATGAGGGGTGAGGGCTGCCCATCCACTTCTAGGGTACATTTCCAGAGCACAATAAGGCAGCATCACAACTGACATTGACATTGACTGTTGTCCCCCCTGGGGATATCCACAGAGATGCCAGGAAATAAAATGCACAAGGAAAAAAACTACCCTGTCACATAGGAGAGGGCACACCCAGGTCTCGATGCAGGCGTATTGGGAGAACAGCACATAGCCTGGCTGGTGAACCTTGTGCTTTCCCATCCATTCTGTGCCTGACTAATGGACAGAAAAAGGACTTTACTTTCCAGGGCTTTATTCTGACACATTTCATCAGCGCTATCACTAGAGAGTACATAGAAGACAAATAGTTTTATCCTATTATGTCAGAACAAATTGCAGCCTGCAGGCCTGATTCTCTGCACCATTATGCCAGTTTTACGCTGGTGCAATTTTATTGAGCACTGATGAGCTCCACCAGACTAAAACCAGCATGACAGCATGAAGATGCAGGTTCTTCATCTTCCAGAGGATGGAAGATAGAGCTCCAAGGCACTGCTGCATTAATAGCAGTGCTCCCAAGTACAGCCTCAATGAAAAGTAGAGCTAGACACTGCACTTTGGAGCACGGTTATTTCCAGGGCAAGGAAGAGAAAGACATAGTCAAGGTATTGTGCAGTAGTTGTGTCATAGCAGGTCCTGGTTTAGCTCTCAGTTTTCTATGAGAGGCACAGGCTACAAGAGGAACCAATTTCAGTTCCCAATGGCTGGTGGCAATTAATGGGCTGGTGGCAATTTAGAGAAATGTCTTCCCGCAGCTCTGCGTCCATTCACTTTTCAGCCTCAGATAAAAGCATTTCACAAAGCATTTGAAAGAAGGCATTTCTGCAGTATCATTCCATGGTTTTCCTATAAAGGAACAGCTGCTCAGAGTGAGGTGGAGAGAGGATGCAAAGAGGACATCATGTGGTAATTTGTAGGAGCAAAGCCTCTTGTAGGCTACTCTCA
Source organism: Chaetops frenatus (assembly GCA_013400775.1). NCBI lineage: Eukaryota > Metazoa > Chordata > Aves > Passeriformes > Picathartidae > Chaetops > Chaetops frenatus. Next base: position 58,670 of record VZTR01009694.1, read on the forward strand.
GCTGTTTCTTCATTAGGGTCCCCGAAGTAGCTGAGGATGAGGAATGTCTTGTCAAGAGTTTGTCCTGATTTCTTAAGTTTCTCCAGGCTGGCCCCATGCAGCCAGTGAGCTAGAATAAGGAGGAGGAAATGGTCAGATAATTTCCCACCCATCTGGCTTATGTAGTTTCTTTGTTCATCTTTCAGTGTTCCACCTTCCTGTCCAGGCTGGTTTGGATGTAAAGCCAAATTGGAGGGAGGAGGGAAGGGAGCAAAGCCATACATTAATCTGAGTAAATCAGACAAATGGTGTATATTCCCTTTGCCTCTCTCCAAGAATGGAGTCTGTGTCCATAATCCAACTTTTAACTGAATTATTTTTAAGTACAAAAGCGTGTGAGCTCTAAGCCATTCAAAACCTGCAACTGATGTCCAACTTGCCCATAAATTCTTCTCTGATAGTTTGACAAGAGTAACTGAGCAACACATGCAGAAAGGGGGAATGGAAGATGCCATGTTAAACGAAGACAAAATAGAAATTACTACAGTGATCTCAGCTGTATAAAAAATATGCTGACAGGAGACTAGGGTGCTTTTTGGCATAATTTTTTAATGGGAATTTCTTTAGTACCCACCCCTGCAATATCTGATTGCTCCATTCAATAGTTTTCCCCTAGCCCTATCTTAGGGCTGCAGAGCCCTTACAAGTATCAGGAGCGCTACAATTATCTGCAGTTTCCTGGGTGCAGCATAACATGTGATCCTTCCTCTCCACTCCTCATCTCTCTAGATAACGGCACTCCGCAGAATTCAGTTACTATTCACTGCTTCCAAAAACCCTACTTTCTGCTTTGCTGGGAGCTGCAGACTGCTGATATGTGTAATTTAGTATGTTTCTCTTTGAATTTATAAATTACCTGTAGGCTTTTTTAATGTATTTTTTAATACTTGCATGGTATTAAAAAAATAATGAAAAAAAAGAAGAACTCAAATGTAAGATAAGCAAGTAACTGAGCATGCCTGCTTGGAAATGGCTGGATTTTTATCAGGAAATAAGCATTCACAGAAACCTTTCTTCAACAGCAGCATGGGCCACTCCCTTTGAGGCTTTTCCTTAGGAACAGATGCTATATTCTATAAGACATGTATGTGAAATAGATTTGAGGACAAATAGTTGCTATTTAATTCCTGATAGAAAATTTCAGAACACTTGAATAGATTAAGCTCCCAAATTCACTGCAAGGTAGGTAAGCAACATAAATCTCACCCCAGAATCACAGAATCAGCTGAATTTGAAAGGACTCACAAGGATCATTGAGTCCAACTCCTGGCTCAGCATAGGACCATCCCCAAGAGTCACACCATGTGCCTGAGAGCATTGTACAAATGCTCCTTGAACTCTGTCAGGCTGGTGCTGTGACCACTTCCCTGGGGAGCCTGTTCCCGTGCCCAATCCCCTTTTTACTCTTTATCTACTGTACACTCACTGATTCAGGGGGCATGGGCTACAGCTATGCTAGTAAATTAATTCCCAGGACTGCTCTCTGGACTGAAGTCAACCATGCCCCTGGTCTTAAATTCTCCTGCTCCCAAAAACAGGATGCTGGACTGAAACTGCCTATGACGAGTAGTACTTGGCCTACCCTACGTGTACCCAGAGATAGTTTGGGAGGCAAAACTGTGCTGGTCATGACTCAAGTGACCTAATAAAGACAAGCTCAAGTCCTACCAGCCAACTGCAGTGGAGAGTTTCCTGCTGCTGTTTAACTTAGCCATGCGGATACAACCAGAGAGAGCTTGTGCCACGACAGGGCACAGCTTCTGAATCCCAGTTCTTTCCATGGCCCGAGACCTAGAGTGCAATGTAGATTTTGGGATGTCCTTGCTGTACTCTGCAAAGCCTGGTGTCAATTCAGAGCAAAGTAAGCAGACATTAGGTAAATAAGCCAAACTATGGTGCTGTATAACCTTACAAGATGCATATATGTGGCTTTAGGCTAGATTATTCTTGTACTTGAGCAGCTAAATTCACCATCACTAATGTTTAAAAAGGGCATTGTGTGGACACATTTGCAGAAAAAGTCCAAGTGTGACTGTGAATCACATTTCACTTACACTTGCATTTCTATACAGCCCTTTCACAGTGCTCCTGCTCTAGGCAGAACTCCCTATGATTAGTCATCTAAGTCAAACTAATTATCGTGGCAAGAAAAGTTTTCTGAGTGCTTGAAGAGAAGGCATTGATTTTTTGTGTGCTGTCTGCTGTCATGACATTTCAGAAGAAACAACAAAACATGCAAAAGAGGAAGGAACAGAGTGTAAAGAAACAAAACTAGGGAAATATTTTGATTGCAGAGGAAGTTGGCGAGTCAAGGAGTCTCTATCTGTGCATGATGCTGTTTATTTTCTGGTTAATTTTAGATACTGGGTATTGGACAGCAAGACAATTGTGAAGGCTTCCTAGCGGGTGGGACTGGTTTTATGGTCCATTAAGCTTCTGCAGAATAACCATAAAGAGTGCCTTAAATCAGTACCTTCAGCAAAGGTAGGCAGAGTTGCATGCTCACATGTACATATATCACATTCTTACCCTCTGCTCTTTTGCATTAAAGGTATTTGTGCATTTCCTTGTGCTGAACAGGGTGTGTGTTAAGGATTCTCCGACCCAAGGGAAGGGCAGCAATAATGCAAGTCAGCACAGGGGAACTTCAGTAGGCAAGGGAGACTTAGAGCTTCCTTTCAAGCTATTTCAAATCAGAGTTGTGGAAAATAAAATGGCTTTGGACACTTTATGCAATTTTACAGGGTGAGAGAATTAGAAACATGTCCGGTACACACAAAACCAGGCCTACATATATTTCTGTCACCATGAAGAAATTCGCTGGAAATCCACAGATTATTATTTTTTAATCGTTCTACCCTCATGGGGTTTATGAATAATAATAAGTGACCAAAAATAATGTAGTTGCTGAACCAACATGTGCATACCAGAACAACAGAAAAAAATTCCAAGCAAAGCAAAGAAATTTTTTTATTAGTTTTTCATTGAAGTCAGGGGCTTTTTCATCCATCTCGTGGGCTTTACAGCATATTGCTTGGAGAAAGCAAGGAACTGTTTCCAACCCTACAAGGTAAACAATGCTAGATATCAGTTTCTCTTCACACGATTTCTGAGTTAGATCCATCTCTGTCCAATCATATATTGTCATGATTTTTTTATGTCAGTTATGTGGGTAAATGATGCATTTGGGAAGGGCCTTTCCTGTTATTACATGGCGAAACCCCTTCTCAGAAATCCACTGTGTGATCGCAAATTGCACACAAGTCTTGGAGGTCTTTATTTGTAGGTAGTCTGGAGCTTAGATAACACTTTGCAACACCATCTACTTGAGGCTTGGAAAAATCCCAATCACTTAGGTTGATTGTATTCCGCTGTAGCTCATTGTGACAACTGGTTATTCAATGTTTGCCAAGGGATCTGATAACGAAATCTGCTTCAGGCTGCTTGTGTCCTGTGCCTAAAGCATTAGATTTTCTTAATGCAACATTGAAAGGGTGCCTATCTCCAGGGGCTGTTCCCCCTAGATATGTGCACACCTATAACATGAAAGCACAGGAGACACAATTCCACTCCCTTGTTTTGAAAACTGCCCCGAATAGCACAAAGTCCCCTCCCCAGGTGAGAAGAAGCTAAGGCTCCCAGAAATAGGTAGGGGTGTTGTGTGCTGGTTTCCTATGTCTCGTACCTTTCGTGTTTTATCTCCATAACACTCAGAGGCTGTGGCTGGGGTTTTCTGGAGACAAAACTCATCAGCCTTTGTTGTTGTCAAGACAGAGACTGTACCCTTGAGGAGGCTGGTGCTGACACACTTGGTTTTTCAGCCTTTGCTTCAAGCTGTCTCCTGTCAAACCAAACCTCACTCATGGATGGAAAATGTGTGCAAACCAGTTCTCTCCTCCTGAAAGCATTTAGATCCATGTGGAAGGGTGCTCTTGAAAAAAACCCCTAACAATACCTTACCTAGCTCTAATACTTATATACATATATTAATATTTATATATTTATATGTATATGTAACTATTAACAATCATCTTGAGAACCGAACAGAACTTTTATACCAAAGTAAGTAGCATATACTCATTTGACAGATAGTTTATTTTCACTTCACGAGTCTGAGAGAGTGGGGGAAGAAAAGGCAAAAAACCCAAAGGGCCTAAATGGCTCCTGGGTTTTGAACTCCAGCCAACAGATAATATTTAAGGCTGATGCTTTTCAAGAGCTTCCAAAGCACAAAAAAGATGGAAAATTAAATATGCAGCCAAATCTTGACAGTATGTTTTTTTCAACTGCATTTCCTACCCATTGTTGTGCAAAGATGTGGTACATTGCAAGGAGGATTTTTGTGGAATTCTGCAAGGGAATGAATCTGAGGCAGGTGGAGGAGAAAGATTATCTGTTCTAGGGGCTTATTTTCTGTATCTCTGCTGCATCCTCCCTATAATTGCATCATATTTTCCTTTAGTCAACTCCACCCCCAAAAACAGCATGAGAAGCTCAATTTGTGTCCCTGTCACTGTCCACCATTCTCCTGTCATTAACAGCTTTCTTGAGCCAATTCTTCACTACCTCCAGCCCCTTCGTGGGTCTTCTGCCTTTACTTATCCCAGCAACTGAGCAAAAAGCAGTGTTTTGTGGCTTTTTCAGAAGCCATCCAGAAATTGTTGTGTAGGCAGCCACCTATATTACTGATAATTGGCCAACTGCTTCTCCTAAATCCCTTTGGAGCAAACAAAAGGAAGAGGGGATGACTGCCTTTGCATTACTAGAAGAATTAATGTGGCCACTTCTCCATCTCCCTAAGTTTTACACTAAATGTGGGCAGCTTTTAAATATCTTTCACTACATTTGTTTGAAATTGGTTAAAAAGGTCAAAAGGTAGCAAGTAGCAGCAGGGATGATGAGGAAAACTGATGGATGGGTAGATAGATATCAGTTCCCATAAGCCTTGTTTCCTTAGGAACCAGACTGAAAGCAAGCTAGAAATGTTAAAAAATATATATTCTTAGTTGTGCTTTGTGGTTAACCGATCTGGGTTTTATACTGTTGTTGCTATGGGTACATTGTTATTGTGTACCATAATATAATAGCACCAGAGAGGGTTAGTGCCAGGAGATAAGACATAGGTCTGTTGTCACATCAGCTTCCATAAAGTCTAGGGGATATGATGCTGTGCTCTAATTAAGGCTGACTTCAAATGCCTCAATCTCAAATTAACATGCTCAGCTGACTTGTGGTTAAGAGAAAGACTGGGACCATGTTCTGATCAGCCCTGGCCCATGAGAAACACCAGCATAATCCAGTCCTGCCTAAATCCAGAAATCTTTTTACTCATCTTCATCTTACCACAGTCCATTCTTCCTCCCTGCTCCTGAGAAGGAGCAAGAAGGAGGCCAAGTGCTCCTCCCATTCACCCCGTCCAGACTCCTCTCTCGGGCCAGACATTGTACTTTAGTGTCCCTCTGGGCGTGCTGGTGCTGACTGAGCCCTGGGTGGAGCACAGCAGCAGTGACCCCTCTGCTCACCGAGCCCTCAGAGGAGCCTGGGAAGCTCTCTCAGCCTTGGTATACTTCTGGAATGTCTCAGGCAGAGTAGCAATGCTCATTCCTGCCACATCAGGAGGAGCAGCAAGCTGCGCCTTCCCGGTAATGCTGATCTTTCCAGAAAGTGGGGAAAAACTCACCTCTCCCAAAGAAAATCCTTTAAAATCCTTCTCTCTGAGGAGCGATATGCTTGTGTGTGAGTATGTGAGAAGGGAAAGACCGGAAAGGAAATTTAATCTAGAACACACCACAGTCAAGAAGAGATAAATACTAACTGATAATGAATGCCTGTAAGCTTGTTATTTAAGGTTTCCAATTGACAGAAGAATGAAGTAATGAATGATTAGAACAGCAAAGGAGACAAAAACCTGGTAAATTAAACTCAGTGAACATAAAAGGAAGATAAAAGGCAGTTGCCTACAAAGGCCTGTGTCTGATGACCCAGCAGCACCTTCCCTCCTACACTCCCGGGATTGCTCCCACACCAGCTCCTCCTCCTGGCCCGGACATTGAAGGTGCAATTAGCTGGCAATTGTGGGTTGTGAGTAACTCCAAGTAAAACTACCCCCTTCACGCAGAGACTAGTGAGTAAAAAGACTCACAGGTCACCTAATACAAGTGGTCAGTGTTACAAGGTGTCATCTCTTCCATGTTGACAGGACGTTCATTTGTGGTTGTAAGTGCAATCCACTGCTGCTGCTCAGGATGTGATTTAACTACAGCATTGCCTGTGGCTTCCAGCTTGCCCCTAGCTTCCTACCAAATGCTCTTCTCTCAACCCACTGTCAGTCCTTGTCTCCCATCAGCTCCTTACTCTAGGTATTCCTTGTGCTGACAAGGACTCGGTCCAACACCCTACCAGATTTATACACATGTTCCTCTCTTCCTCTGAAAGTCAAAAAGGAAATAAGTACTCAGATTTCATGGTGATGAAACCCCGTAAAAATCCCTAAGAAGGAAGGGAAACAAACAAACCATCCAGTCTGCCTTTTGTCAGCCCTCAAAAGGACTAGAATGACAACTGTAATGTGAATCCAAGATGGACAACCAGGAAAATTGAGTGTCTGCCTTAGTTCTGGGTCACCTGGCTGTGTCTGACAACTCACCAGAGTCATCAGTCACAAACAACTAGACCCTTTTTGTTGTGCTCCGTGATTGTCTGCAAAGCAACTGCACTGACTAGCACAGCCCTTTTAAAGGCTCTGTTCCTCATCAGGATTTAATTGTGAAAAGTCTGCCTGCTGCAGAACTTGTGGTCTGGGATTCAATGGCACAGGCTTATTATGGAAAAGGTTGCCAGCCTGCTCATAGGCACATAATGCTGACCCTTTTCTCTGCTCAAGCACCTTCTGGAGCACCTTCTGGCAAACAGAAGAAATAAGTCACCGTTGGGCAGCTCTAGGAGTCCAAATGCTACAGTACATTGGAAAGAGCAATAGCATGATTTTCCCGTTCCAGGAAGAAGTTCAGCTGTGTACAGTAGGTTAGGCTTGGACACGTGGCATATCTAGAATTCCTCTAATATGTGCAGTCTCGCATCTCTCAACCCATGTCTGTATCTGGCCAGGCTGTTTTGGTTGGTTGGTTGGGTTTTTTTAAACTTTTCCAAGCAGCAATTAGCTTTTGAGATGCACAGAGCCTTCTGCTTTGCATATATAAGCTGTCAGAGTTTGTTCAACACTTTTCCTACTTTTTGCATTTCACATGCTAATAAGGTTCAGAGACAGTTACTGTTTAGATTAAGAAGCCTTCAAAGAAACTCTGTGTGTTGGCAGTTTAGGCTGGACTACAGATGACGTCTTGGTTCAGGACAACACGTAGGCACATGCTAGTTGGTCTATTAAAACTTGGAACCTAATTAGAACACACCTTTTTTTTTTTTTTTGAGCCAGCAATGAATTAATGTGAAAACCAAGTCACAGCTGCTGACTGTGAAGCTGGAACAGACAGGAGCAGGGAATGAAAACCATGGAAATGAGTGATAATGCTACAATACTGTGCCTCATATTTCATGCCAAAAATCTTGGCCAGATAGTGTTGATTGTATGAAGAAGGGAGACCTTATTCTAGTCAGTGTGCAAAGCCATATCTATATGAAGAAAGATATGTTCAAGCAGGCATTGATTATGCATTTTAAAATAATATTTTAAACATTCTTTGACAACATTGAGGACTCAAAGGAAAATGATCTAGAACGTTAGTCATATAACATTGTTTATAGGCTTTCTTTACATATAAATACAGATCTGAAATTACAAGAAAGAAAGCACCTTTACAAAGTTCCTTTAAACACATTTTTGTTTTATGAAGTTAATGTAAAAGAAATACCATATTTCTCTATAAAAAATCTGCCCCTTCATTCTATTTGCAGTCATGTCTGCTGGTAGCAAGGGAGAAAGCAGAGACTGCTCTTTTCTTTTTCCTAGCAATAAGGGGCTAATAAATTCACAGGGGAACTAGATTTTTACACTAGCAATGTAACAACAGGAATCAATGGAAGGAGAAGAAGAAAAGACCAGAATGAGCACAGAAACAAAATGCTGACATCTAAATGAAGTGATGGAAAGCACAGTCACTTTTAGGAGTTGTCTTGCAGGTTGGCATGTGCTAAATACAATAAGACAAGTGAAGAGTCTGTAAACACCCTGCCCTGGAAGATAAGATATGATGTGACTGTGGTATCTTTTGTACCAGTGATGGTATCAGCACCAACTGGTTGGGAGAAAGGGGTTGGGTCAGCAGTCCGGGTGTTCTGCCGCTTCTGGCTTGAGAAATCATAATGTCCAAACATGATAAAAGCTTGAGAAAGACTTAGATATGGACTCTCACCAGTCATCTCTCCAATGTTTTGAAAATGTACTTAAACTCAAAGTTTTGGTATCCTAAAGTGAAATTTGTATCTTGATGTGAAATTAGCATTTTGAATGAGCCAAGGGGCCCAGCTTTTCATTGTACACAGGGAGTTTTAAGCAGACCCTTTGGAAACTGTGAAATTAGGGATGACTTTGTGTTTTCCAGAGGTTGTCGTTTCCAAACAGGGCAAGCAGTCTTCACCAGAGGCTGAACAGTCATGTAACAGTCATTTGTGAAAAGATGCCCCTCTTTGGGCTTGAGATGAGCATGACAATTGCAGCATATAACTGCATTGCCTTTACAGGCTTCAGACAAGGGCTTCTGAGGGGGATTTATCATGCCAGATAAATGCTAGCATCCCAGATTGGCCTTGGAGCGCTGGTTTGTTGAAGACTTTGGTGAGGGCATTTTCTGTGCAGGTGATGAGTTCTGAGGAGGGAAGGACCTGACAGGCTTGGCAAACCCCTCCTGCCCAAGGGAGGACATATGGACTTGGAGGTGTCGTGCAGGGGGGTTCTCTGAGAGACTGCACACACGCCTGCAGTGCCCTGCTCCCTGACTGCCCTGGCTGGTGCAGGGGCTAAAGGACAGAAAATAAACCATTCTTGTTCTTGTATTGTTTGCACTAATTAACAGCAAGAGGTTCTGAAATAATACCAGACTGGTGCTGAGCTGAGCCATGTATGCTGCAGGGTGAGAGCAGGGGAGTAGAGGTTGTGCTTGCACGAACTGCAAGAGACTTTAAGTCAAGTTCAGCAGAAACTAGCCCATGTAATGGTTATTTTAAAGATTGCAGCATCGTTGCTTTGATTTGCATTATCAATGCAAAGAGGTGGCTTTGTCTTGCAGTGATATAGTCCCGGGTACCTAGTCATGTGGAAAATATTCCCTGAGAATAATGCCATGGCCATGGGCCTTGTTTGTGGTAAGTCTCACATGGAGGGGCATGAACAAGAAGGGTTTAGGGAGGTTGCTCATTTTCCCTTCAAGGCCATCAGCTTTCTATTATCCTTCTAGTTTTTCCGCTGTTTTTAAAATTATAAAGCTGCATAACAGCTACCTCTATTTTTATACATTTTTCAAGAAACATACCTTTTGTTCTTGACATGCAACATTCTTGGATTAAACTGTACTTCATCTATTTGAACAATACTCACATTCTCTTTCGATAGTCAAAAAAACTACTTGGTGAGTGAGACAATCTACTGTTTTTCTCTCAAATGTCCCAGCTCAAGCTCTTAGAAGATCTGCAGATGTTACTCTCTGCCCTTTCAGCCCTGCAGCTAGGTCCTCTCTGGTACTTTTCCACACCTGCGCTGTAACTGGTGGGTCTGCAGGGTTTTGGACATGCTTGGAATGGCTTTGTCTTCCTGTTGAAAGCTTCTGCCTGGAAAAGCCCAGTCACACTGATGTCAGTGAGACCTGTGCTGGTTTCAGTACAGGTCTTTAAGATGCTGAGCTTGGCTCTAGAGGAACTCTTATCTAAGTTTTATGCCTTCATCTGTTTCCCTCTGCACATACATTCGCCTGTACCAAATATTTATTTTTAGCTCTCCGGATTTTTTTAGCATTTATCTTTGAATATACATATGTGTATATTTGGATGTGCATAGCATACAGAGTCATGAATAAGTTTACATAATTTGTTTTTGATGGGGAAAAATACAAAAGGAGGAAGTTTTTACATCAAAAACTTGGAAATTACAAAGAAAATTAATACAACTTCCCATCCACACACATCTGTGTTTTGAAGATGCTCTTATCTTCAGGAATTTTTGCACAGCTCTGTCAGCTTTCAGCATCTCTTATCTTAACATTTTGAAGTTATGTAAACTGTGAATATATTTTTGGAGCAAATAGTTATGAATTACCATTCTGCAGGATTGGCAAGGAAACATTTTTTTTTTGCAATACTTTCATTAGTGTGGCCAATTTTGTTAATGTGCCAGCATCATCAATTATTTCAATATAGTTTTTTAAAGTATGTTTGTTAATACAGATACATAAAGGGGCCAGCCAGTAGAGGGGGCACAGAAGCCAAAACACTGTTTTGGTGATGTATCAAAGATGGGCATTTCACCTACGTGTGTTGTGCATGTGTGCGCATGCAGAGAATAGAGGAGAAACATTTTCATATTCCTTAATTTACCTTTACTAATTTACCCTCAGTAAAAATGTGTTCTGTTTTAATTACAAACATTCTCAGAGACTGTGTTTCATTAAATATGTTGAAAGAAAATTAATTTGCAGAGGATGTAGAGCGTTTGTCATCTGATGGTTTGCATCATGTATATAGTTTTTCAATAACAGAGACAGAAATTGTCTGTGTGCTCCTTCTGATGAGAAGAGCAGAAGGGATAGAAGGATCCCAAATATTTAAGGGGTCCCGGGCTCCTGACTTGCAGAACACCATGTTCTCATGAGCTGGAATTTAGGGAGAGCGCAGCTCATAGTCTGCACTGCCAGTGATGGGGATGTGGGGTCCCAGGAGCAGCCAGGGTGGCAGGCAGAGGCAGACCCAGCCATGCCCAGCTGCTGCAGCCAGATGGAACACGGGCAGCTGCCGGAGAGCAGAGAACAAAAGCAAAGCAGATGCCCAGAAGCCAGACATACAGGCAGGTCAGGAAGGGACAGATAAAGGATTTCACTACTTAAAAGGGAGAGAGAGAGAGAGACACTTGGAGGACAAGCAGGAACACCAACCACAGAGAGGAAATCCATGCAAGCACTGAGTCAGTCAGACATGCCGCTCCACAGCAAACCAAAGAGAGGAGGATGAAAGTGGTTAAGATCGAAGAAACTTCTAACGTAACTCTTCCTTGAGAGGGAAAGCCAAGGAATACAGGGGCAAAAGGGGGAACTTGATATTCTTACACGAATAACACTTTATTGTGTACCTTGGGAACCTGGTGTGCATGAGGAACAACCACAGATGGTGTTCACTAAAGCCTGCTTAGTGAGGTAGACACGCTGGCTGAAGGCCCATCGGAAGTCCTCTGGTAATCTCACTGGAGAATTAAGCTCTGAACAGCGAGTCTTGGGTACACATAAGGAATCCAACTGCCTTAAAAGAACAGAGAGTTTCCATCCCTGTTTTGATTTCGGCCCATCTCCATCTTTTTTTCTGCCAAATTCCCATTTACTTCAATACATGTTTTGCTTGAGTGAGTCATGAGGTAAGGGCTGGTCCTGAGACCACAAAACATTGTAATATGCAACTCTGCAAGGGATGTATTATTTAGTGATATTTTCAGGAATTTAAATGGTGACCTTAAGAGTAAATTTACAGTATGTAGCATGTGACAGAGACACTAGCTTTAAATATTTATGACAACAGATGATAGTTTCTAGTATGGCATTTTCTCATGTCTTTTTTGATAGACAAACTCCTTCAGCACTTTGAAAACGTAAAGATTTTAATCTCTGGAGTGCACTACAAACTGGATTTACCACTAATATGAATTTACTATAAACATAATCCATTACAGCAAAACAAAGATATATGGCTGAGAGGGGCAATAATGCCTCCCATACCATTTCTGCAGTGCTACCAATGCCACAGATATGAGGATTTTTGATGGTATTCAGATTGTTTTTAAATTCCTTCTTCCAGATGTTATTTGAACATGAGATAATTCAAGCTTTTCTTTTTAAAAGTAAGTAGTCAGCTCTCAGGCCTGTGAAAAATAAATTGGGAACACAATCCTGGCACAATCCTGAAAGTTCGAGAGCTAGCTGTTGAAGAACAAATACTTTTTAAGAGCTTCCATATGACTTTTCATATGACTTTTTCATGTGCCATATTAGCAGTACTGCCACTGATTATTTCCAACAGCTCTCCATGGATTTGTTCTGCTCCATCTCCTGCTCAGTGCATAGAGCCAACTCCGTGGGCACCAGCTGACAGTCTGTCCCTACAGTCTTTACTGAGGGGTGTTGCACAAAGGCAAAGCAATACTCTAATTGCAGTTGTGTCAAGAAGAAAATCTGTTAACAGTGGGGGGGAGAAGGTGATCAGAACATGATAAACACCCCAACCCCAAAGTAAATGTACTAGTTGTGCAACAGAGACCCCTATCCGTGGAGGCATTGTTTAAAATAGAACATGGTACAGATAGCTCCCTGTATAACCTTCAGCAGACTCTTTCCTCCCTGTGAGGAAAGTCTACTTATTTCTGAGTGATTACCTTAAGCACAAGGAAGAAGCCTGATTTTTGACTGATGCTTGACCTGATACCTCTCTTTTTTTCCCTAACACAATAAAAAATGCTTATAATATAATAGTTCTGCAGTGTTGCTCTGCTTCCTTCCATCAATAATGGCAACCAGGTATATTCCTAGTTCTCTAGGCACTACATCTAGTTTAACTGCTCTCTGCAAGATCAGTAGGAGAAGCCTTACTTGTGGGAGTTGCCAATCATTTTAGTCTTACAAGTATTTAGAGTTTCATATTCAAAGAGTTCATAGTCACAGGATAGATTTCTTCATTGAAATGTCATAATCACAATTGACTAAGCCAGGCTGGGGGCAGGACTGCTGTCAGTATCCCTCACTGACAGCACACTTGGGTGTGCTGTGATGGACAGGTACCTTTTCCTGACAGAAAGCACTTGTTGGCCAGAAGAGTCTCTTCTGTCCTGACAGACTATCATGCCAATGACTCCATCTCTCTCTACATTACAGAAAAAAATGGCAGGAAGCCAGCAGAAAACTCTAACAGAGTATTGTCTAAGCAGCTCATGAACACATGTCCTCTGCTTCTCAGTTCAGCCTCCTGTAGAGATTCCCTTCCACCCAGTTTTGCTCTTCTGAGGCACTGGGCCTCTCTGAAGATAGAGTGTAGCCTGCTGAGGAGGAGACAAAACTTTAAGGGCTGACTGTGGCACAGACTAGCTGAGGAACGAAGGACTACCACAATGTTCACCACACTGTTGTCTATGGCAAAGAACTTTTTTGATCCGGTTTTCTTGGAGAGAAGCAAAAAAAAAAAATGTTGGAGAACAACAACTGACTACCCCAACATACAGCCCTCCTCCTCCTCCTCATACTCACAAATGCCCTGGGGAGAGCATGACAGGGTTACCAACATAACAAAGGTTAATTATGTAACACACATCAGAGCTGTGCTTGCACGGTGCAATAGTGGCAATAAACACACCAGGAGAAGCGAAGGCAGCAGACAGCTGCTGCCTTCTGTGTGCCTGCTCCTCTCTGCTCTCACACCTCCTCTGTGTAGAGAGACAGGGGCCTGTCCCAGCCTTCCTAAATATCTGCAAGAATGGCAACTGTGCCGCTGGAGCCCTTCCCTTTCGAGTTTGTTCCGCTGTGTAACCTCTCTTAGAAGAGCTCTCTCAGGTGGTTTCTCTTCCATTAAATACTTGTGTGTGGAAAAACCCAAGGGGTGTGATGTTCCTCCCGGGTTTAATTTCTCCTGCTGTTGCATTAACCGGCTAGGTAACTCGCAGTAAGTTTGTAAATAAACGAAGACTAAAAGACACGAGGGCTTGCTCGGGCAGTCGGAGGAGGATGGGGTGGCAACGCCTGGATCCCGCACCCTTCGCTTGCCTTTGCAGGGGCCGGCGGGTGCAGGTGAGCACGCCCAGCCCGGGCCGGGGCAGCCCGGGGCGGGCACGTCCCCCAGCCCGGCAGCCGAGCCGCTGGCCGGGCCGAGCCGCCCCGCAGCCTCCGCCGCTCGGACACGACTCGCGGGT
>VZTR01009694.1:72946-131096 GCA_013400775.1 Chaetops frenatus
CCGCGGGACGGGATCTGAGCGCTCTCCGGCTCCGCAGGCTCCACCGCCTCGTCCGCCCTGCGCTGCCGGCTCCCCGGGCTGAGCCGCGTCCCGCCCGGCTCCGCGGGGCGCGGCCGCTCCGGCCTCTGCCGCCGCCGAACAAAGAGCCGCGGCCGCGCTCGGTCCGCGCCCCGCGCAGCGCTGGGGCACCCGGCGGGAGTGGGGCTGCGGGGCTGCCGCTGCGGGGTCCCCCAGCTCCGGGCGTGATACCCGCGCCGGCGGCTATCGACGGGATAGCCGGGCTCCTCCGGAGCCCCCGCGGGAAGTCCGGCAGCTGCCAGCCACATGCTTGTGCTGTGCCCGGCGCTCGGCGGGGGGCTCACCGGGGAACCTCGCTCCCGCAGTGCCTCGCTAGGCTCAGCAGCTTCAGAAAACGCCCGTCAGGATTTTAGCAAAATGAAAAGGTTTGCTGGCGCTGATCTTGGTTTAAAGAGGATCGCGGCGGGTGAGCTTTCAAAGTTAGAGGTGCAAAGGGAAACAGCGGCGTGAACAATGACAATTTCAAAAGGTCGGGGTTTATGGAAGTAGTTTTAAGCCTGGTGCAGATCGTTTGGCCATTATTGCACCGAGTTCTAATAACGTAGAGTAAATTTCGCCTTTTCATATGTCTGCAGAGTTCTTGTCATTTCCCAAGACACCAATGTGTATGAATGTGAGGGTATCGTGCTGGGTTTTACGCACATTCAGAACTCCCACTGAAATTAATTTAACGTTTTGTTTTAAGTTACTAGTGGGATTAATGGTCATTTTCTTTAATCAGCTTTCAGTTAGGCTATAGAGGAAAATCCTCCTGGAACCGTTGGGATCTTTGTATATGCAAAGAATGTGAAAGGAAACCAGTACTTTGTATGACCTTTTTTTATCTAACTAAACTTACAATAATGTGCTTCAATGTTTTTGGCATGAGTGAGACTTACAACCCTGCAAATGGGTTTACTTCTGTGGCTGTTCCCTGTGGGAGGCAGCGGTTGGTCCTGGCCAGGCTTGCTCAGTAGTTGAGAAAAATATAGACATCTCGCTCGGGGTGCTCTGCTGTGGACCCAGTGCACCACCCTCTCCTTTATGCCAGTTCATCCGACCCTGTGGAAAGCCAGTTCCAGGAGCCAATGTAGCAGAAACCTAAACTAGCCCCAGAGTTTTTTGCGGGATTCCTTTGCAGTTTTGCCTTCCCGGAGGAGTGTCGGAGAGAGATGCTGAGCCCCAGTGCTGTGGGGAGAGTGAGAGGAGATGGGGGGAGGCAGGAGGGAGACCACCCTTATTGCTCTTATTTCAGTGTCAGGTAACTGTAGCAGGGCTGAAACTACAGAGTTGGGCTATGACTGTGCTTTGGGTGGTGAAAATGCTGCAACCCGGGGTTGCCCTGGCAGCCCCTGCCTACCTCTTTCCCCATTCAGTGCAGCACGAACACTTTTGCTGCTCTGTGGTGATCTGGATCTAGGCACTGAGCAAAAAAAACCAGATGTAATTTTAATCTGGATCAATTCCATTATTTGGTTCATTAGGGAGTAAGAGAGGAGGAAAGAGGGTGTGGAGAAGATAGGGCAGCTTTTTTTTAAACTTGATAGTGCTGCCAAAACTGCTTCTGGAGCTGTGGTGTGACTGTAGGTGCTCCCAGGTGCCTTTCCCCCTTCCTGCCTCCCCCTGGTACCCTGTCCCGTGACTCTGCATGTAGCCTTGGGAGCTTTCACTCTCTGGGTAAAAATGAGCCTTTGCTAATTAAACCATTAAGTGTAATGGAGTAGTTTGTAACAGAAAAATTAAGCAAATGCCCAAGTGTTTGCATAATTGTTGCTTTGGACAACAATAAACACTGTAGGTAGAACAGCACAACATGCAGGGGTTTATAAAAAGTGTGAGAGTTTGTAAGCACCTACTGGATTTTGCTGCTCTCTGCAGTGTCTGTCTAGCACTTAATGCACAGGGTGAGCCAGAAGTTTTACAGTCAGTCGTGACACTTGTATTAGTAAGTGATTATCACATGGGCTTGTGACAGAAATGGGTGCTAATCAGCCAGATGAAATAAGATGTGTGAGTTTCTCAATCCTGGGACTGATGGGAAAGTAGAAACTGAATCCCAGTGTAAGACAGCAGAGTCTTTGCTGCAGCAGAAGATGGGGAATCTGTTCTTTCTGTTCCTGGTTACACCATCCCCACGTGTTGCTTATGCTGGCTCTGCTGACTATGAGTTGGATCAGATCACTGATCGGGCTGAAAATTAGTGCTCACAATTGGGAGAAAACCATCAGCATGCTGACTGCTGTCTTGTTCAACGCTTGCAATAGCGTCCTCTGAAGGCAGGAGGTGGCAATTGACGGCCAGAGATAAAGGATGGTGTGAGACCTCCCCTTTGCATAGCAGTGTCATTTTAGCTGATGTTGAGTGGATGGCACAGTTGCTTCTTCCTCTCCCATTATTGCAGTCCCTTGAGAAGCTGTCAGAATGTATTCATGTCGTGCTAAGGTCCTGGGCATCCCTCACTGTCTCACATGAGATCCCTACTGAAAGTATTCTGAGTGTCTGGAAGTAATGAATTGCTGCAAGTGCAAGTGTCAGTTTTTACCTGCAGAAGAGAGGCAGTCCACTTTGCCCGTGGCCATGGGATTGAAGTAGATGATGTTTAAGCTCTCTTCCAACCCAAACCATTCTATGATTCTATGATCTTATGATATATTTACCTCCAGGACTTGATGGTATTGGTTTATGGGATTTGGATATTCTTCCTCTTGGGTCACAGTACATCTCATCAAGGAGCTGATCAAGACTTGGTTGCAAGACAGGTTTTGGTTTGTTTTTAATAGCAGATGTGCTTCCAAAACCTGCATTTGTTATCCAGATCTGAGCTTTTCCATTCTCAGCTAATGATGTTACCTTACTCCTGAAGGCCTCACTGAATTGCTTTCAGTAGGATGTCTGCAGAGGTCATGTGGGTGCCCTGCCCACTGCCTGCACAGCTGAGCTCCACGTGCTGTCTATTCACATTTGCAGTGACAATTTTACTCCAACCTTGCCTTTGATAGTGCCTGGGCACATTGATAAGGATCCTTCATGCTGCTGTGGAACACCCTTATGGATTAATAACATTGTCTTACCACTTAGAGCCAAAGGTGAGATTATGATGGTGCCAAAGTGAAGCCATTGCTCCTGAAAATTCAAGAATAGCAATAGTATTAATGATAGTGGATGGGAAAAGTTTCAACAGTTTCTGTATACACTCTTAAATTCTCTGTGGGATTTTTTTTCCTTTTTGTAAAGTAAATTGCAGTGACACAAAGTAATGCACTGGAAAAGTTTGGATAAATGCTACCAATGAGATTATATAATACAATAGTGAAGGAATTTATTATGAAGCTTGTTCTTGATTCAAAGAAGAAAGATTTTCCCTGGTGGATTGTGGACAGTTTATAACTTCCTCTCCCATCCCAAAAGTCTATGTGTCATATTGTGCAGCCAGAGAAATATATGCTTGCTCCTCTTCAGCAAATAGTTTGTGAGGACTTTAATAGCAGTTTCAAAGCTTGTAGTTCATTGCTTGGGACTGCACAGCTGAAATCAAGGTTTACTGTTGATAGTAATTAAAATATGAGCACTTTTCTGGCTTTGTTTCTCTTTTTCTGGATCATGTTAAGTGCTGGATTGTCTAAATTTAGAAGCCTTTCTAATGTCTGTAGATGTTGAGACAACAATTTCCTAGGTGATCTCACTGCGTTCTTTCTCTCTTTTGAACTGTGTATTTTTTCTTTATTTTAAACCAAATTATTTGAAAAAGAGTTATCAAGTAAGAGTAATAAATAGGTTGTGCGTGTTTTTTTAATCACATTTGGCATTGTTTCAAGTATGCTGTGATACCCCATTTGCAAAGCAAATAGGTGTTATTGAGAAGCCGTGAAAGTTTTGATCAAGGGGGAAGATGACAGCAAAGGAAGCAAGCTTGCTTTGCTTTATATGTAATACTTATCACTTAATTTTTAACTTTTAATTTCTTTCTTGTTTTGTTTAGTTTGGTAATTCTTTATAGAGTTTCTTATTCCTAGCATCTGTGTGCTTATATCCCAAGTATCACAGAAGTTTGTTTCTCCTCAAGCAACAGCGACATCATTCCAAGGAATGAAGGGTGACAGAAACACCCACAGCACGTGATCACCTCGTGAGTAAATTGCCTCTTCTCTTGTGGGCACTTGGTGCCTGGCTGTGGGGACTGGGTCAGACCATGCCTGGGCACAGCACCGTGGAATGGCACTCTGGCTCGTCGTTGCTCGCCCATGGGCTCCTTTTCCCTGAGTGATGCTGTGGCTGGCTCAGAGCTCCTTTTCCCTGAGTGATGCTGTGGCTGGCTCAGAGCACTGTGGGGTTATGCAGTCGCCCACCACTCGTGTGTCCGTAGTCTGTCCGACTCGATGCTGACAAAGGAGCCAGCACTGTGAGGTGCCAGCTTGCCAATGACTCGAAGAGAGGCTCGATTTTGAACATGCCAGGAGGCCCCTTGGCTGCCTTGGTGCCTGGTTGTGCTGTGTCATTTGCTAATGTGGTTTCTTTCTTGCTGGCCTGCATCTTAATGGAGTTCTTCAACCACGCTAACTGATTGTAATAACTTTTGCCTGTCTAGACAGGGCCTTACTGTGTCTGATTAGATCCCAGCCTTGTGGTGTGCATCACTGCCTGTTTCTTATAAATGCGATGAAAAAAAAAAAAAAAGGTGCACACTAATAGTGCTTAGTCTGTTTTTTTGCTTTGCAGTATTGGTATGAAATATTTATAGATGTTTACTTTTTGCCTGGAGGAAAATAGATTTAGTCAAATGTCTCTAGGATGCAATTTAGAAGGGAACTTCTTATCTCCAGTAAGGAAAGAGCAGACAAATGTTCTCTTTGAGGATATTAATTGGGGTTCCACTGAAGTCACTTGCAGAAGTTTGTTGTTCACTGAAGTCAGCAACTTTCTCATGTAGGTAAAAAGATGCGTTTCTCTGAATCATTAATAAAACTCAAAAGCAGGAAAACTGGTCTTCCTGCCTGGTTTTAGGTCCTTACTGCTTTTTGGAAGTGTAGTAAGTTAAATTCAGCTTTGGTACTCTCAATATTTAAACACTAAAGAGGAAAGGTTGTGAAAACAATTTTCTACTGTAATTAGAAGTATACTTTAAAATTGGTATCCAATTTTAGAGAATCCAATAATTACAAAGTATAGGTTTTGAGATAAATTTGGGTTGGCAGTAGTCTGTCTTGTCTTTTTCTTCCATACCTTCCTCAGAAAAAGAATGATTCAGATTTTAAAGTCTCTTAATTGAAAAAGAAAAACCGCCTTGGCAGGAGAAATGAGCTTCAGGTTTTGATTCTAAAAGTAAATCAGAAAGTAGTACAAATTTACACGCTTTTCAGTAGCTCTTATTAGTATTTTAAACTCTGTGTCGTGGTAACAACTGCTTCTGTTTTTCTTGTACTGTTAGGATGGATTTAGACTTAGTAAAAAAAAAGAAACTTGACAAAAGAAGTTAGCAGACCAGTCTGGTGTCTCACAGGACTGGGAAGTAAGACTACATTTTTTTGGAGCTGGGACGAGCAGTCGCAGCTTGGTTTGTGTGCTGTGCCTGCCCAGAGGAAATTCCTACTTTATAGTGAGAGAGTGGCCAAGGACTAGAGCATATTATTCTAATTAAATCATTTAAATTCCACTGCTGTCATTCGAAAGGCTCTGTGCATCTTCTGAGTTATAGATGGCCTCTGCAGGGACACTGTGAAGAGATTGTGTACTTACATGCCAAGATGTCATCTTCAATTGATGCTGTAAAGTTTAAATTGCTGATTTATTTTGATATTAGTCACTTGAAAATGCTCTTAAAAAACCTACATCTCTTCAGAGGTAGAAGGCATGTTTATATGCGTTAACCATATGCTGCATTAGTTTCCTTTGTGAAGCACCACAATGTTATTAAAATAGCTTTCAGAAGGAAACATTTAATGCAGCCCTATAAAAATAGGACATTCACCTCTCTTTCTAGTTCAAGAAACTAGATTACTGCGGAAAGACTGAGTCCAGGATCTGGAACTGATGTTGGTGCAGCCATGCTCCCACTGCAGGGTGTTCCTTTAGGTCAGATGGTAGAAATTTGATCTTGACTGTCCGTAGATGTGATCTGCCCATAGATACTTAAACATGGTAGTGGTAACCAATAATTATTGGGAGTTTTTTGTGATTTCTAATAGAATTATATCACCATTTTAGTGTGAGATACTTGGCAGAGTTAATCTCTATAATTAACTAGTGTGATCATTGTATATATGATAGCAGAAAGAAGAGAAGCTTGAACCACTAAGATACTTTTGTTTGGAATACAAAGCTTGTTAAGCAATTATCAACTTTCAGGCTTTACCAACTGACTGCAAGGCATCTTGTTTGAAAGAAGAAACTGTTAAAATAATTTACTTTTTTTCCTGTGGTTTTAAACCAACAGGAATTTTTTATTTGAACTAAAATACTTTGTATATATATCACTTTATCAGATCTCCAGGGCAAAATATTTGCTTAAAGATTTTCAAGTTTTCAAACGAGTAACTGGCTAAAGCCAGAAACTGATGGTGGAACACTTATGGGGCTATTTTTTTTGAGATTATTTTTCATTGACAAACGGTGATTATGGTGTAGCTATTTACCTGTGTAACTGTGGTCCCCATTTGGCATACTGAACCTATAAAATGCTTCCTGTATCTAAAAAATGTTAAATGGTGCTAAGTGCTATTATGCTCTTTCATTATCATAAAACACAAATAGCACCTGAAAAGCTAAGTTATCATAAATAATTATAAAGGTTTTTTAAAAATAATATAATTACTCATGCTGATGTTTTTGTGACCTCATGATCATGGTCTTGTTATGAATCTTTGTCCCTTTGTGTTTTTTATTGAGTGATAGCATTGATGTGGTTACTGAGAGTAAAAAGGCTTTGCCCTAACTCAGTGGATTGGGCTCATGTATTTCCAAATTAGGGGACAGTTTTTAAGCTTTATCACAGTCTAACAGTGAACAACAGTAAAGAGAAATGCAATACTCTCCCACCCGTAAGGTTTATCTGTTTATAAAATGCCAGTAATGCATTAGACTTTGGATAAAAGGAGATGCTGCTAGTAGGTAGCTTAATCTAGAAATATTCCCTAAGGGTAGTATAGATTGGAATGGGTAGTAGGGGTTGAACAGGGCTTTAGTGTGTCATACCATGGCTGTGATTTTTATTTTTTGTAATTACTCTGTGGGCTCCTGGTTTTCTCTGTGTTCATGACTTACTTGTCTCAAGCCTGGTCAAGGTCAGCACAACTAAGATTATTGGGATTTGTCCTGTGACTGGCAAAGTGATAAAACTATTGTTTTTAAATTTGCAATTGAGTTGACATTTCAGGGACGTAAAATGATGTGAGCTTTGATTCTTGACAGTCACTATGTATGCTACTGATGTATGTTGACACTGCCTTCTTGTAGAGCAGACTTGTAGTTGGCATATTACTGTTGATAATTCTCAAGTTCCTTGCAGTAATCCTGTCCCCCCCCATTGCTCTTGTGAACAACTCGTTCCTAGGCTGGCAGCAGGGAGGGGAATTGTGGGGTGGTGGGCAGCTGAGTGTTCCATCAGCCGCTTGCAAGTGCGCAGCAGATATCGGCAAGGCGTAATTAACAGCTGCGATTGCACCGCTGGGAGGTATCTACACACGCAGAGGAGACTTGCAGTCTGCTCAGAGTTGCCTTGATTATTTTACTGGGTATTGTGGACTCTTGAACCCTGGTAAAAATATTGTCTATCTGATTATTTCTCCAGAATCAATCCCTTAATAGCCATTGCATATATTTAAACGCCATGTGTCTTCCTGAGGACCAGATCAGATGAAGTTTGAATTCAGAGGATGAAATCTGACTTTTTTTTCCACTTTTTCTCCTCTGGTCCAAACAGAAGTAGGAAAAGGAGAGCTGTGCTGCTTTTTCCATTATTGAGAGAGAGACTTCACCAGAGCACCTGCCTGAAATTTTTGGTCCATATTGATGGTTTTTAAAATTCTGATTTAGGGACATCCATTTCATCAGTGGTGAAGACTTTTACCCGTTTAGTTACCCTTTATTATTATGAACAAAATGATGTTGCTTTTGTTGCCTGTAGTACTGACATGAGCCTGAAACTGCAGTGAAGTGCTGAGAGGAATATAGAACAAAATAGGAAACTTGGAATCAGTGCTCATATACTGCTTTGTTTACTGAGGTGTAGAGCTCAGGTATCACTTATTTGCAGTGTTTGTTTCTTCAGTAATGGAAGGAGGGCTTTCTACCTTTCTAAGGTGATGAGGTCTGTTTCACTTTGTAAAGTAGTGGAAGGCCCTGAGAAGTTACCAGATGTATGTATTGTTGTTTAATCTTCCTATGGGGAAGTGCAACAATATTATCATCAGTGCTACCTAAAGAAGGGAGAGAAAAATTTGAGTATTACAGTACCATAACTGATGCCCAACAATTAATTATAGAATCCTTGAAGTAATTATTTCCTGAGGGTTTTGCTTTTTCATAATGCTACCAAAACTGGGCTTTTGAGAAATGTTTTCCTTCTCCTTTTTTCTCTATTGGGAGATACCTTCTAGACATCATCTTTCTCCCCTCTATTTCTTTTGGATCCTGACAGCTTCTACATTTGGTCATGGAAAAGACATTTCCCATAGTAGAGAACTACATTAGAAAAACAAATCACCGAACAGTTGCGGTTCTCTTGTTTGACAGTTTATGGAGCAAATGCTGGCTATGCACCATTTAGCATTCTCCAAGACAAAGTACCCACACAGTGCTGCCAATTTCATTAGAGAGCTACACCAGCTACTTTTAAAATTTGGTCCTGTTTACATAGGAATTTCAGTTTTACTACCGTAACCATCAAAAGGTTATTGTCTGCACACAGAGAGTCACTGTTTTTAGCAAATCTGGCTATAAATCTAAGTAACCAGTAATTAAATGGAAGTCTGAATACCAGGCAAGGAATAAAACTAAGGATCTCCCTGTGGATTATGAAGTTATGATTAGCATGGGCAGGTTTTAAGCACCAATCAGTCAAGAAAATATATTGTAATTTACCATTAGGACTTACCTTTCCAAAACCCAAAAATTAAATTTCAACAAAAGGCAAAAGATTACTCAAGGAAGAAAATGGTCACCGTGAAGTGGTGATTTCTTTTTCCTCTCAAAGAAAGGTAGCTGGAATTGGTGCTGCTTTTCCAGTTCATTATACAAATGGGAATAAAAGCTGGGTGCCTGGGAATGGCATTGAGAAAAGTATGTCCAATAGCTTTGTTGTTTTCTCAGTTACATGCTGGTCCTCCACGTCTGTCTGCTCCCTCCCCTTGCTCCCATTTCCATGGCCCGAGATCCACAACAGGACCTCAGCAGGTTAAGCAGGGTCCAGAGTTCACATACTAGACACATGAATTATATGTCCACAGTGTATCAATCTCTGCCAGAATCTGTCTACAGCCAAGACATAATGTATAGCAACACTTTTTTAATGAGGAACATGCATCTGTTACACGTTTAGCAGAGGATATTTCTGGAGCAGTGTTAAGAAAATATGCTTTGGTTTTACAGCCCCATACCCCTCTGTCTGTAGAGATGTCATTTTTGAGTCAAAGACCAGACATAAGGCCTTTCAAAAGCTGTACGTCTTAAAACTGGATAGAAGCCTGGCAGCTCTACCCACTGTAAACAACATGTAAGTCTCATCATTCCCTTTTCTGCTCCCCCACCCAACCCAGTAAGATGTGCTCTTCAGAGGGTTGAGAAGTTCCAAAGGAACACTTGAATAAAAATGCTGTTTTGTTTAAGAAGCCTTGTGTAAATGTGTCAATTCCTAATTTTCAATAGAAAAAGCTGTTATGAAACAGTGTAATTCAAAGTTAAAGCCAACTGTTCTTTTAGTTAGACTCTCATTGCAAGACTTTTCATCACCATCAGGTGGAAAACATCATGTCCATGTCAAAATATTGACACTTGAGTCAAAAACTGGCCTAAAATGTTTTTTTGTTGGATGGATAATGCAGATAATGGGTATGAATGGCCCCAAGATTGAAGTCAAGGCTTTAAGACCAAGCTGTGAGTGTGGTGGCATTTCCCTCTCCATGCTGTGGTGAAGGCAGCCAGGAATGATCTCTGCCTGTGGTTTGTGCCAGCTCGAAGCACTGTAGCATTGCCAGCTGTACCGAGCCCGAGGTAATGGCACAGAGATGTCCCTGCGGCTCAGCAAAGTTTATTAGCTTGGCCCAGAGCCATGCTAAGTGTTCAAAAGGCTTTTGGTTATCTCCAAGTGTGGGCAGGGATTTCTTGTGTCTGTTCTGAGCAAGTTTGAACCTGCTGGCGTTATAAACTATGGTTATATCCCGTGGATCTGTGTCTTTGATGAAAGGAAACTGGCATGGCATCTTGCATCTCTTTGACTGCCTTTGAGTTTGTTAATGATTTTTTTTTTAACTTTGCAAAACTTGCCTCAGTGTACAGAAAAATTAAAAGAGGAGGAAGCAATTACAGAATCATTAAGGTTGGAGAAGACCTCCAAGATTTAGTCCAGCCTTTGATTGAACATCACCTTGTCAAGACCAGCTAAGTCAAAGGCACCAAAAAGTCTTTTTGGTACTGTTTCACCTTCTTCATCAGGCCTTCTGTTTTGAGCCCTGCACTTGTAGATTCTGCAGTACCTAGGAAGCAACGTTTAAGCAAAGCTTATTGGAAGCAACACTTCCATGTGGGAAGGTTAGCAGAGGCAAAAATTTTGAAATGATGCAATCACTCCCCCTTGTGTAGTGAAGGGCTTCTTTATTTCCCCTGCATCCTTGGTCTGGCTTGGAAAGAGCAATTTGGAGAAAGATAGGTACAATGGAATAAGCAATTTTTCTGGTGTTCATGTCTAGCCATTTTGTGCTTCAGGCCCTGTCTCCTTCAGCTGTGCTTGGACAGCATGCTGCAGATTCCTCTGGGACCAGTTGCCAGATGACCCAGAGAAGAAGAGGTGCCAAGATCTCCTCAGCTGTACAGTGGAAAGTTGCATTGAGGGAATGGTAACTTAGAGCAAGTTACAGACAGAGGTGTCATCCTCATCAGGAGTAATAGTCAAAGGCACTTGAAGCCAAGAATTAAATAATGCAGAATTCAGGTGTACTCAGGGTTTCCGTGGCTCTGTCAGTTAAACAGCTGCAGAGAAGAACTCTAGCAGAGTGATTGCCCTGAAGGTTTTCCCACGAGGCACTCTACTTGGATGACTTGCATGACTTGCATAAAGCAGCCATCTCCATGGTGTCAGTAAGTGTTTTACTTGCCTTAGTCACCTAGGTCCTTGGTTTGACAGTGTATCTCTGGTGAGGCAGTAGAAGGCATAGCGCTGTACATGGAGAACAAGAGAGAAGTTGTGTTATTCCTGTCCCTAAGAGGTGTCGAGGGTGAATCTCCCTTCTACTCTTGTTCACAGTTTATGTACAAATTTTACAGATCACTTCTTTTTGTATTCCCTGTGGTGTCTCAGCTATCAGCTCTGTGACTACTCTCAGTTTGTGTCTGGGTGGTGGGAAACTGTTGACTCCACAATATGCACCAGAAAAGGTTAGAATAAACCACTTCAGACTGACAAAGGTTCGTTTTAAAATGGGAGGGACCTTCTCACCCAAACCTCCAAAACATTTAAATTTGTTTTCAGAAGATGAACAAGGGAGCAGTGATTAACTGCAGTTCCTGCTGTCTTCCTGTCCCACCCATACAGCAAGAGGAGTAGGATGAGATGTGTGGGGACATCAGTGACACATCACAACAGTGCTAGTCACTGCCCTGTGGTCTTGGGGAATAGAAGGAGTCTTGGGCTGAAAACTAAGCCATTTATGTGGGCTGTTGCTGTGCCCATGTGAGGAATGAGCCCTTCTCTAGCAACAAAATAAGTCAAAGTGCGCACAGGATGCTGTTTCAGAGCACCTTACGGTATTTTGCTCTACTGAATATTCTAAGGCTTTTACACTTTGGCCTGTGTTAGCATAAAAATAAGTACAGGTCTATCAGACTTTCCCCACAGGACAAAAATTCCATTTTCCAACCACCTCTAATTATTTCCATTCTGCTGTCTGGAAAGGATCTGGAGACAATTTAGGAAGCCAATTTAAAATTGACTTGGGAAAAAATCATTTACCCTCTGGAGCCTCCTTAGATGTGCAGCCAGTGGCATGTGATCAATAGGAAATCTCATACTCAATGATTTTGATGCTCACAGAAGGACCTTGAGACTATGCAGTTCAGCCTGAGTCCTGCTTACCTGTATGTGCGATTTTTGTAGCCTTGTTGGACCCAGCTGCCCACTTGTTGAAGAGCTTTGTGTGATGAGGGAAGTGACAAAGGACCAGTAAAAATAGACGAAGGATGGCTGTGCTGGTGGAAATGCCTTGTCATGAGGAGCATGGCCAGCCATTCCCTGCTTTCCTCCCATGGGAGCTTGGGTGATCTTGCAGCTTCTGGTCCCAGCAGTGAGGTCTCCAGGCTGCTGTACTGAGGGTGGCTGTGGGTAGTGTCTGCAGCTCCAACAACAGAGGGAGGGAGGCACCAGGAAAAGTGTACCAAAGTACTGCTCCTCCCAAAGCTTTTTCTGATCCGTGCTCTGTGGATAGATACAGATTTTTCTTGAGGTTTTCTTGCATACCAGGTCTACATACATAATCCTGAATGTCTCTTTAATCCTATTAGGGCTATATTCAGCTGGGGTTTGGATTTGTCACTAATGAGTGCTTGAGGTTAGTAATTTTCAATTAGGCTTTTCTAGCTCTCAATTAAAATGGTGGTTGACATTTTATATGGAGAATTTTAAAAACTCTTGTTTTTCATTTAGACTGGTTGCAAATTATGAAATCAGGACTCATGTGCGTACAAAACTAACATTCTTAAGAAATATTGTAAAAAGTGTTCTTCATGGTTAACATTTAGAATTTTATTTTAAGATTTTTTTATGGGCTTTTTGCTATGCTGGCAAATTGAAAAAATATTGGATCCTTATATGGAGAACCAACAATTTCCCACAGCCCTGCTTTTACAGTGCTGAACGCATTTCATTTTGTGTGTGATTTTCCCCATTTGCCAACTGACTACATCATACAGTTTTTTTGGCATATTCTTTCTGTCTTATGACCATCAGCAGATATTTTGAGTAGCATATTATAAAGCCACAGATCCTTTTTGCTGCCTTGTATTTTGCCTGTTGCCACTGGGGATGGAAAAGGTTTTATTAATTTTGTGGTGTCAGATGAGGCTTCAGCAGAGTCTCTGTGCCTGACCCCAGCACCCGGTGCTGGTTGCCCTCCCTGCTGGCAGTGGAGGGACGTGCCTGATGGTCTCCAGTGTGTTCTTTAAAAGTAGCACAAGATTGTTCTGGGTAGGTACGAGGAAAACGATTGATACTTGTAAATGGTTCAAGATGCTCTGCAAATCCTTCAGGATGATCTAAGTGTCAAAGAGATGGAGCTGAATTTGAGGTATGCTGCTGAAGTTGAGAAAACTGGAGCAAGAAGAAGATGGGACCAGACAGAGGTCTGGCAGTTGTGATTGCAAAGACATGGAATATTCTTGCATAGCAAGCTAATGTTTTATGAAAACATAGACTGACCATCAGAAATTGAATTACAGAAACTGGGGAGGGTGTAACACTGCTGAGTGCTGCAGTTGTTGTAGGGCTCCATGTGGATTGTTGCCTTCAGGTCTGGGCATCTGAAGCTGTAGGAAGGAATATAGTGTATATAAGCTTTCAGGCACGTCACAGCAGTCTAAAAATTTGTGGTGTTTAGGACAATGTGTTTATTTTGGGCAGTGTTTGTAAGAGAGTAACAATAATTGCATACTGGAGGCTGGTTCAAGTGGAGTAAAGATGTGAATGTGGGTTAGCTTAGCTTAGTGGGCATGGGGAGAGAGAGCTAACATGCTCATCATCATCCCTGAAAGCTCTAACTCTTGTGTGTAAGGGGCTTTTACTTAAGACACTGTGAGGGATATTGAATGGTAAAAGTTGAAAGTAGTAAGCTTAGTAGGAAGTGTAATCTGAATAAAAAGATCATCTTTACAGTAAGACCTCATAAGTAGTAGAATATTTCTTTGGGGAAGGGATGGGAGCCCTGTCCCTGGAGTTTAAATTTAGGCTAGGCAGGAGATCAGAATATGCATTGCTGGAAGGCAACTCTTCACTGGCAGGATCAGGATTGGATTCAGTATTTGGCCATCAGCAATGTTATTATTGTGAAATGTTTCCTGGAATGACACATGGGGAAGTTGGTACCATAAAACAGTTTAGTTTTTGTTGGTGTATTTCTAGCGGTGAAAATATCTGTGATGAATTGTCACTGTCAAATCTCTGAGCCAACATTTTTAGAGAATGCGTCCTGCAAGATGTCCACGTGCACAATTATCTCTGTATGAAAGGGTGTCACCCAAGGCCAGTACTGATAGATCATTCACTAAACCCTGTATTGTAAATGAGTTCAGAGCTAAGAACAGGTGAAAAGGGTGGGTTTTTATTGCTGCTTTCAAGTTTGACTTTACTGAATGACATTTGTTCTCTTGTACTTTATGAACGTTAAGTCCTAGACATAAAGGGGGGAATATGTTCCATTCACTGAACTCAGACTGATTCTTAAGCAGCAACTACTTCTTACTTGTATAAAACTGGTGTAGAAATTAAGACTTTTAGCTTGCCAGCTGTGAAGAGTAACAAAAGGGGCTAAATCATCAGAAAAAGTGTCCAGATTATTTAAATTACTGACATTTACTACTACATTTTCCCCATCACAAAGTCATAGTACAAGATTTTTCTGGTGTCCAAGTTGTGTTTAACCAATAAGTCCATTTAAATATTTTATTTCTTTTATAACAATTTACTTCAGTTTGGAACAGTGCTTTATTTTCTCTGGCCCACATGACTTTTTTCTTATTTCTTGCAGTATTTTGCATTTCAGTGTTCACTTTTATTCTCTATATCCTCTTGAGATAGGAAGTTCTTATTGTGCAGTTATCTTCCTCAGACAAAGACCTTTTCATGGGGAACTTTTATGTTTTGCTTTTGGCTTTTTCCTTTCATCCTTATGAATTTCTTTGTAGAATTGTTGTAGTTGATGTTTTTTGTAGAAACTGAATCTATAATATATTGCTTGCATATTTCACTTAGTATTATGCTACAGAGTATTATTCATAATTATTCATTATTGGTTTAAAATTTTTCCATTCATTATTGGCATTTTATAATAAGTGTATGTATTATTGTATTTATTCTTGTATGTATTATTGATATACACACTTTTTTGTGTGTATATATATATATATATATATAAAGTTTTGCAGAGAAAAGATAGGAATGATTAAATGGTATATTCAAAAGTTCATGGGAAATTTATGGAGAAGCCATGTTGGTAAAGATACACTAGAGAGAACTTTAGTGTATCTTATCCTGGTTCCTGCCATGCTTTCTGAACTGGTTCTGTATCAGGAGCCATAATCTCTGAAGCTTTAAGTGCTAAACCCTGAAAAGCTGCAAGTTCGTGGTTTAGCCATGTGAGGTCTTTGCTATCACATGGATAATAGACATTCCCTTTTGCATTCCCTGAATAAAAGTGAGTTGACTAGAAGCATGTTTCTACTAAGCCACGTCAGAGTTGTCCTCTGAATTAGGGCTATATAATAGATCCTTTAAAACTAAATTTGTACAAAAAGGTCTGAACTTTTTGTTGTTAGTTCAGATATAATTTGACAGCTCAAGTTTCATCACTGTTAAATTTACAGTTTTATTTCATCTGAATGAATTGCAGTGTGGTTAATTTGTATTCAACTTTATATACCACTAAAATTTTCCATATGGAATTTAGATTAGATAAGGTTCCAGGAAATGAGAGTCTTAGATGTGAATGAATGTAAACATGCTTAGAAGAGTTATTCTGTAAGAATTAAATAACTTTTAGCGTTAATTCTCCTGATATTTTTTTTCCTGTTACAGAACATAGCAAAGAGTGTAATTCAAGTTCTAAATTTGGATGCATATCATTATGATAGTTTGCTGAATCATAGTATTTAATGGGCTATGCTATTTTGCATGGTAGTGCAATGGATGATTGTATGCAAAAAAAGTCAGCAAAACAAGAATCACTGACTAATAGAAGCCTACATTTTTTATACCAATTAAATCGGTCCATGATGCCTTCTTAGCTCATCATGTTGCATTTTCTTGCCTCGGGGGTATCACAAGATGGCTGAATATGGATAAACTAGGAAGACTGGCAAACTGAAGCTATCATCTGATTTTTCTGAAATTTCTGTGGCTAAAATAATCAAATCAAACTTTGCCTTGTCTTCTTGTTAAAGATCAAGAAAATAGTGAACTGTTTTCCTACTGTTCCCACTCACATTTGATACGTGTATGTGCCGTGTGTGTGGAAACTTCCCCTCTGTGCCTCTCGTACAAGTCACTGACTCCTCAAGTACAGCTTCTCCAGAGCAGTTAATGAAATTCGGGGGTTTTGGTTTTTTTCTTTCAATAATTTGATTATATTAATACTTTTTTCCCCCCTCTCATCATTGCCAACAAGATTTTAGGATGTTTTCTGTCCCCTAGTAATACTGTCAGTTTTCAGTGGTTTTCAAAAGACATCTGGGGACTTGTTCTGAGTCTCCTGTCTTTATGCCCTGTTGGTCATCGGTACATCATTCCTTAGCAAAAAATCCCATCCAGAGGGTTCATTGGGCAGTTTAGCAGACTATTAATATAACTAATAATGTGTAAAGAGCAGTGAAGGGTGGTGTGGGAGGGGCTGGGATGTGGGATTAACTACAAAACAAAGTGAATTTCACTGCCAGGATTGATGCATCTTTTGCAAATATTCTAACTTGCTTTGAAGGAAAGGGATCATATAAAGTTGCTTTCCTCTGGGCTTACATTCTGGTGAAGAGCTCATAAAAATCAATGGAAGTCTTTTAATCAGTCTCTTAATGAGTAACACCCGCAATCTTATTGCAGTGCAGAACTAGGTACATGCTGCTTATGTTTCTGTTGCTATTACGTAGAGATTATGGGACACTCAGAGCTGAGATAAAAGTTTTTAGCAGTAGTAGCAGCAGTCCTGTGCCAATATCCTGGTGCTTCCACCACACATCAGCCTGGGGACTGGCAGAAGGAATGTGAGGCTGCTGGGCTTCACAGCCAGCCCTCAACCCCTTCTTGCCCTGCCCTGGCTGATCTCCTGGCCTGCCATCAGCAGCATGGTTAGCCAGGGGCTGGAAGGCACAGGTTGCCTGGGGAATGGTGAAGCATAAAGGGAATTTAGGAATCAAATGGGAGTGAGACCTTTCACATTTAAATTAATTTATGCACTGTTATGATATGAATACCAAGTGTTTAAAAGGAATTAAATAGTTAAGTTCAAAGTTTCGTATGTGCCAAGCAGGATCTAGATGGTTAATAGCTGCAGGTAAGCAAAGGGTTTACTTACAAAATTGATTTGTATGTTCATTTATGTTCTTGAATATTGAGAACAGAGAGGGAATTAGCAGTGTTGCATGAGCTATGCTAGCACATTTTTCACCTTATATGGAGAATTGCCTGCCACTTATCAAGCGGGCTTAGATTTGCTGTTATTGTCACATTCCTTAAAGTTGGAAGAAATCTCGTTTCTCTGACTAAAGATTCAACTCATAAGCTTATGGTTTTGTTGTTTGAATACTGTTTTTTCATCCAGGAATTGTTGGGATGGGCAGTGCTTCTTGAGAAAAATAACAGCGTGAACATTTTCACTGCTGTGTTGTGGAGTTCATTCCTCAGCTCGGGTGGAGAAACTTAGATGCTTGCAAGGGAAAATATGTTTCTGTTTGGAGTCATCTGGAGTTCCTTCTGGCTGGCTTCTCTGGTCCTGAAGAGCACAACAGGAGGGAAGGTCCCTGGAAATGAAGGGAAAGACCTGCAAATCGTGTACACGTGGTATTTAAGGGGGTAGATCTCAGTTTTGTGTTTTCTTTATCCCTCCTGGAGTGGCTGGTGTTTGAAATAGCCTTTTCACGGACTTGTTGAAAGGATAGTGAATGACAGCTGTTGGCTATGTAGTCATTGACCTGCTGGTGATTTGAGTGTGAGATGGAATAAGTGGAAAATATGGAAGTGGAGACAAATTGCCTGTTTAGATATTGATATCCTGGATTACAGAAGCCTGACAAAAGGCTGAATACTTGAATTGAGAAGGTGACAATTATAAAATTTCCTTTCATGATAATGTGCCATTGATGGTTGCATTCACTGAAATACTTGCATTTGGTAAGTGGGATGTCAAGTCTGGTTTAGTGTAAGTCCTTCAAATTAAAAGACTGCTTTCTATTTGAAATATTTCTGGGGTTGTGGCCTTCACTAGGGCAGTAAGTCTCACCTACTGCTTTTTCTTGGTTGTTTTGGGTACCTAGACTATAATAAGTTTTTTAGCTTGTGCTCTGTGACTTGAGTTTTTGTTGTGATTGCAGGTGTTTTTCTGTGGTACTGCTTGGGAAATAAAATACTTCAAATGTGCAGTGGTTAGAAAACTTGTCTTAAAATTGTTCTTGCTGATTTCCCTTTCATGCAGGTACAGAAGAGTTAACTTGAAAATGATACCCAGGTTTTTCTTGCTCCATAAAGGCAGTGTTGGCTGTATTTTTTTGAATAATAAGACATAAGGAAGAATTCATGAGCCTAGTAACATTTGAAGCCAACAGAAACAAAAGGGTAGTTTATATGGCTAAATACTTTGAAAAACCAACATTTGAGACACTTAGCCAAATTGTTGCATTGAAGTATCCATGCAATTTTGAGAGGGTAGAGCAAAAGATACGGATTTTTATTTTCCGTTTTCCTGTTTGTGGTTTTACCGTTCTTCCCCTTTTATGGCTCACCAGAATAGAACCAGATTTCTTATCATGTATGGATATAAAAGAACTTAAACTACATATATTTATTTTTAGGACTCCACCCTTGGGCTTTGGATTTTGTGAACAGCTATTTCAGTAAATTTACATCTATATGTGGAAACTGGCAAATTGAATACTGTGCAAATCCACATTTTAAAAAAAGCAACTGCTATTATAGGAGGTAAATGATATCATAAGAAAGCCAAGTAAAAAAGATTACATTTTTGTTTGCTGGTAAGGGAATGATCAATGCTCTCTGCTGGCTTTTGCACCCTGCAATTGGAAACTCTGGTGTTCAAATGGTTTAAATAATGCTGGGGTTTGTGTCTGGTTGGCACTTTATAATGCTGGGGCTGAGGTGACTTAAATATGCAGAGTGTGGGCCAATCTTGAAGCCCTTTCTCAGGCAGAGCACCCATTGAAATCACATTTAAGTGTCGTCAGTGAAAGCTTTGCCAAACAAATCATTATGGATTTGACCCCAAAGTTATTACTACCAAATTTCATATGTAAGCCTTTCATTACAGCTTTTTTTAAGAATGGAGTCCTTGAATGAATCCTGGAATTCATTATAACTCTAAGTTTTTTAACAGGGTATCAGCCTCTTAAGCTACATTTTCATCACTAAGGACGGTTTGTTCCTCTTTGTTTCTTTCTCCTTTTTTTTGTTGATCAGAAAAAGTAGAAGAGATACTCTGTGGCTCAGAATTATTTTACCTCTGGCAAGAAACCTGCTGAGGTGCCTAAATTAGGAGCTTAGTCTTCCAGCCTCTCCATGTGCACAGTGGAGAGGGTTATATCCAGAGGGGATTTTGCTCGATGTCATCTTTTGGATGTGACTCTGTTATGCCCAGGGGTGGTGTAGGGCACAAGGATTTAGGAACCCAGAGGGATGTGGTTGGTTGGCAAAGGACCTCTATGATTTATGATGTGAGTTGTATATAATTTGTTTCAGAATTCCTTTTTAGGAGTTAGCAGGTTAATTTTTTGTCTGTCTTTGCTCCCTGGATGATGGGGATTGGCAATAGAGCTGTGTCCTCCAGTACAGAAAATCTCATGTTTTGATGGGACCTTTGTGAGGTCTGCAGTCTGTCTTGCTCTCTCGTATGCTTTGTGCCTCTGGCCTTGGTCCCCTTCTGAAGGCTGCACGTTTCATTCAGATCCCATGAAGAGTTTTGTGAGTCATGATGTGGACTGATGGATTATGTGACCAGATGTCTGCAGTGCCTGGCTGCTTGTAGCAGGACTGGCTGAACCAGGTGATCCCTTCCTGGCCTCACATCCCAAGAGTGGGATTTTCAGCACCGAATCTGGATGTTCCGTACTTTATATTGCTAAAACTGCAGTAATCCAGCCTTCTGCTCTCTAAAATACCGAAGGAACAACAACAGAAAGGCCGGGCCATTAGGGTTTTACAGCTGTTTTAATGTCTTCACACTTCCAACTGCAGTACACAGTATTAGATATAAAATAGGGTCGACAGAGGTAGTAGGAGCACCCTTAAACATGTGTCCCATAATCTAACATCATATTTTCACCTGTATTTACTTCTGGCCAGCCTTCAGTCATTCAGACAAAAAATTTCCAGAGTGTTTTCTCTGCTTCAGGCAGAAACCTCTTGGAAAGATTTTCAACAGAAGAACTCCAAGTGTTTTTAAAAGAATGCATGACAGAAATTTATGGAGATTTGTCAACTTTATTTAGCCAATCATTCCTTCAAAGCATTGTTATACCTTCAGGGAGTAGATGGGGGAGTCAGGGTCCTTCTTGCAGCCTGATGGAAATTAATACAGATCTACCAACCTGCCAGAGTTGGCAAAAATTGTTACTGCACGTGCTTGCAAGAGCAGCTTAGAGGTTTGCTGATACAATCACTTAATACTCCCACTTTATAAAATGGGCTTCTACCTCATCAGTCTCTCTCTGTGCCTGGGGTGATGATGATGATGGGTGGTACTGAACACCCGGCTGGGTAGGTCCGTGATTCCCACTGCCTCTGCTTTGTTGGAGGAAAAGGTATCTAGGTGTTTAATGGTCTTCCAAATTCATTAAAGCTTCATGCCAAGGCATACTTGAGGCAATCATTGAAAAATTACTAGTTTTTTACTAGTCATCATTCATGCAGTTAATTCCAATGAAGCTGAGAGTAGAATTTATACTTTAGACCTTATACTACTCTCAGGAGTGCCGAGGTTGAGAGTTGTGATGCCCAAAGTTTGGAAACAATGTTCAGAAAAGAACTTTTGTCTTCTACCTTTTTTTCTTTCAGGTTGCAGGAGACTCTATGGGATTGTACTGATAATTCTTTGTTACTTTAAAGGAGCAAGTGTTGAAATCATGACTTCCATAGAGGGGGTGGATCTCTCTGGTTTAAAACCATCTAAGCATAAAAATACTACTGAGCAATTTTATGAAGTTTACAATAAACCAACCAAAAGAATCTAGTGCGTGATGTCTTCAAACTGTTTAGGAAATCAAGGTGACACAGGTTGGTAACTTGAGGGTGATGGCAAGACTAAGGTCATGTCTTGCTCTGCAGGGTGGGAATGAAGTGGCAGGGTCTAAATGCTTCATAGAGTTTGGGTTACCTCCTCCCATTTTCTTGTTCTTTCACATTTATAAGGACATTGAGAACTCTTGCTTCTTCCTATATCAAGCCCTTTTAAAATATTAATCTTGCTCAGAAAACAAAAAATTCTCCTCCTAGTAAGAAGTGCTTTAGATCTTTGCCTTCTCAGTCATGATCCCCGAGAGGCACCAGGAGCTTTTCTGAAAGGGAAAATTTATATTTGTGCAAGTAAGGTGGAAAGGAAGAGGGACCACTTGCCAGCCTCTAGTGTTGGCCAAGTTAGCAGGCTAAGAAGTAGATCAGGATTGCAGCAAATAGGTAATTGTTTGCAGAGTATAAATGACTAGGTTGTTCTTACAATCTTTCTCCTAATTTGTTGTGCTAACCCTGATAAAGAACAATATTTTGCCACCCTTCAAACATTTCACACCCAGAGGTGCATGTTGCCATGGATGTCCTTGCAGTCTTCGTGATACACAATTTAGCATTTTCAGCCTATTCAGATTATTAGGATAGTGTATAAAGATTGTCCCTTAACACAATGACTGCCCCTCTCAAAGCATACTCCCAACAAAAATTGCACTAATTAAAACTTATGTGAGTGGAAACATCATCTGCATCAACTTCAGTCTCTTTGTTTTGAAGAAAAATTTAAGGGTTTTTAGAGTGAGCTAAAATAATTAAGCAGTTCAGGACCCTGTGTTATAAAATCTTAGATAAGGGTTAATCAGTGTGACAATTTATGGGTTTGTCTGCCTGTCAGCTGGAATTAATGATGGGTGACCCAGGGAGATTGGGTGCTGAGGTGAGAAGGAGGAGCTCCAGTGTTTCACTTTGATGTTTGTCTTGATGTGCTGAATTTTTTCCAAACATTTAAACAAAAGAGACTGAATTTGGGTCTATATTTCAGGCTAATACTTTGAAGCTGTTTTCTCCCACCATTTATGTTGCTTTTAATCAATTATGAATGTTCTGATATAAATATAGAATTAAAATACTAGGCTATTTTTCTGTGCATCATGTAAGGTCCAAAAATTTATAGCAGATGACTGTTCTGGAAGAGGGAAAATAAAATACTTGGGAAAATGTGAGAGTGTATTTTCTGAATCATATCTTCCTGCACGTGATCTGTAAAATGTAGATATCTAATTGTTAAATATGGTATCTGTCATCAAATGTGAGTAATGAGCTGTTGATAATGTTGGTAGCTTTACAGAAAATATGAGGCTTGCCTATATGCCTTTTTGCTGTTTTTTGTTAGCTTCATGGAGAATTTCACAGAAAACTCCAGCTTTTTTCAGTTTTCAGTTCTTTTGAAGGGTTTGTTTTGGGGGGGGGCAGGATGGTGAGGGGCAGGGATGGGATTTTGTTTGTGGGTTTTGATATTTTTTACTTTGGGTTAGTTGGGGTTTTTTTTGGGCTTTTTTCTTTTTTGGCCCTGAACATTATCAGATATTGTGTGTCTTTCCTGGGGTGTTCAGCCTGAGCTCTGACAGAATAATGCCACTGTTGCTTTAAGCCCATAGTGTTGCTTTATATATATATGGCCTGATTTATAGTGTTGCTTTAAATAACAATAAGAGAGTTCATCTCCCTTTCAGAAAAGGTTTATGACTGATCTCTGCCTGGCTAGGA
Source organism: Chaetops frenatus (assembly GCA_013400775.1). Taxonomy (NCBI): domain Eukaryota; kingdom Metazoa; phylum Chordata; class Aves; order Passeriformes; family Picathartidae; genus Chaetops; species Chaetops frenatus. Next base: position 96,123 of record VZTR01009694.1, read on the forward strand.
ATGTTTATTTTTCTTAAGTTGCCTCACTGCAAAAATGTTTTGAAATTGAGTCCCAAGCTGGTGATGGGGTTTGTGCATCTATTGCTTGTGCTTTATGCGGCTCTAATCCCTTTAGCACTAGAAAGCTGTGGTTTGTGATGGACCTCACATAGATCAGGCTCAATTCTGATATTTCTGTGCTCCTTCCCTATTGGTCATCCTTTTTTCAAAACTGTATCATTGAACTGATCTATGGGCGTTGGCAAAACCATCAGAAGCCTCAATAATATTTAGTTACTGCTCCTAGTCCTTTGCAATAACATAGGCTTATTTTCTTATCTCCATAGCTGCTGATGAAATAACTTTGAAATAAACAATTTGAGAAAGAAACCTTTCCACCACCAGGGATAATGGCAGAAGGAGAGGGATTGGCAGTGGATTGCTTCTGGATGCTCTTAAAATGGCATGCATCAGCATTCTTAAAAATGTAAATTTTAAATGTAGATCTTAAAATGCAGCATCAGCATTCTTTCTTGACTTTTGCTGGAGCCATGTATTGATTACGTATCAAGTTGACAGAGGCCAGTGGAAAAATCCTTTTTAACTCTGTACCAGGAGTCTGTGGGGCTGTGTTGTATCCTGTGGGTTGTGCTTTGAAAGTGAATAAATGATGCCAAGTATGGGAAGAGGCATGCACAGGAGAAGAGATGATATGAAGCATGTAATTCAGGACATGGAAGGGAAAGCTCTGCTCTTCCCTTTCTGCGTAGCCTGGTTTTCTGGTCTGCCCCATGTCTACCTTTATATTGTCACTTTCTAGTGGCCAGAAAAAGGATTAGGCTGCTCCTAAAGCTGAGTCACCAACTCTGGCTGCCACTTTTCAGGGGACCTTCCTGAACAAAGGGAGACAGAGCAGCAGGAGGATTATTTGCTTGAAATCCTCTGGGGCTTTTGTCACTCAACCTGTGGTGAGGAAATGGTGTCTACCCTGGTCACAGGACAGTGGGCAAGGAGAAGGTGATGATATGGGAATGATTTCTATTCATGTGTAGAGACCAGGAGGGGATTTTCAGAGGAAGAGAGAAGTTAGCCAGTGTTTGAGGCTGTTCAGAACATCTACAGACAGAATTGTGGCTCTAAGGGCAGGTGAAGCATGAGCTTTTCTAGACCAAGGGCAGCATTAATTATGGTGCAGAGCTATAGTCAAGGAAGGCTTACCTACTTTTCAGGGCTGAAAGCCTCATGATCAGGCTGTAGGCCAGCCTGTGGCTGGAGGAATTTTAGTGAGATCTTAAAAAAGAGTGAGGAAACCCTTAAATAAGGTTTTCTCTTTGACTGTTTTCCTAGGTGGAGACACTGAAACCACTGGCTGGATGGGAGTACACCTGGTTTCAGTTGTGGTATGCACTTAATGCTGTGCACATTTCCATTGAGTATCAGTGTCATTCTTCATTCCTTGCCTGAGCCAACTAATTCAAGACTGCAGGTCTTTGGCAGAGCTTTGCAAATGTACATTGAACCTCCAGCCTTGTTGTGTTTATTTTGTGAAATGACTATGAAATTCAAGACAAGAAAATGTGCCACTTCATAAAGAATAAAGCAAAATAAAAATTATCTCAGGAGTGTAAGACTAAAAGTTTGGTGGTTTTTTGCTGTGTTGTGGGGTTTTGCTCCTTCTTTTGGAGTTGAATGAAGAGAAAAGCAGTTTAATGCGGAACTAATTAATGTACATTTCTCTGGGGTTGACTGATTTGCGTTCAGTCACACCTTCTTCAGGTAACTCAAGTGCATTAATCAATGATCATCTTTCTAATTAAACTGCTGAGTAGAGAGTTAGAGGATTTAGAAGATGATCATTAGGTTTGTGTAGAATCAGTGAATTAAAGGAAAGTAGTGTTAACAAGATGCTCCTTTTTGTCATAGGATCAGTTGAAGGTTAGGAAAAAGGTCAGAACTTTTGTTCATGTGTTGCCTCTCAAATGTAAATCATCAACAAAAATAAGAAAAAGAAATTCAAATGCTTTCAGAAATACATTTTGAAAATAGCAAGAAAGATGGGGAAAGAAATGCTTTCGACCATACCAGACATATGAATCTTCTTGGCTCTGTTCTGCATCTGACAGAGTAGTTAGGGTACATCCTGAAACTCGGCTTGGGAATGGGAAATTTCCTGAAACAAACACCCAGACACAGGGAAGCCCAGTCCAGCTTTCCTTGTGCAGACAGCTTCTGCCTTCTGGGCAGAGCTGCATGCTCTGTGGCACTGCCCTGCCTTTGTGCGCAGGCTGAATGGACGTGCTCAGTCAAAGGTCCCTTCCCAAGAACCATTTGGGATCCTCCAAAGAGGATTTGCTGCCCAGGAGCAGAGCTGAAGCTCGGTGTGTCACTGGGCTCCCAGGAGTTGATTATATGCTGAATGTGTGAATATACTCTGTTGTGTCCAGTATGACACGTGCTGCATTTAGAGTGGCAGGATTTTTTTTGGTTTGTTTTCTGTAAGCAGGAGCAGCTTTCCATGGTATGAATCTGATCTGCAGACTATCCCTAAATTTCTCAAGAGGAAAGGGGAAGGATGGCGACCCAAAAAATCTATGTGCAGCAAACTGATGGACTGTTGCAGAAAGCTGCAACAGCTGCCACAAGCTATTCACCAGTGATTGGTTGAACATAGATGTCACAGATGAAATTGAAACCTCTGTCTGTGGTGATTGACAAGGCAAGGCCTGGATGTATATCCTGCAGAGCTGTTTGCAGTGCATTTTATGGGAGGGTGCTGTGCTGTACTTGGTTTATCCACCAGTGGCTAACCCTCAGGTGGAACCACATGAACAATAAGCATCACCTCTCTGCTCCCTTCTTGCAGACCTGTTGAGGTTTGGTAGCAGATCATGCCTCCCTTTCGACACAGGAGGTGTGTACTGCAGCTCAAGGGAATGGAGGTGTCTGTAGAGCTGTCTTCCTGAATTGCTCAGCACCTCGTCATTGTACACTGCCTTTAACCAGGGGCTATATTTTATAATGGCTATGTCTGGCAACCCTGCAAAAAACCCCAAAAAACTCATCAGTGGGTGTTTGCTCCCTGCTTGCAAGGGCAGCACTTGCCCAGAGTTTGTACAGCCCTTCCCAGATCACAGTTGAGGAAGGACATCTGTGACTGCATTGTTGCTGTTGTGTGTATAGTGTCATTCACTCTTTGTTTACAGTAGAGCTGGAAGGGCCCATGGTAACTTTGTACTAAGGACTTTGCTTCAGTGCCATAGCTGCTGGTATTTGGTGGTATTTATTTTTGTGTGCCCCCCTGTTCAGCAGGGAAATGAAAATATGAGTACAACATGAATGACAAACCAAAGTTGTTACCATAGCACATACTGCCTAATCTATGCTGTTAAGACTTTCACAGCTATGCCTACCTGTCTGTCCTTAACTAAATGACAGAGCCTAGGGTGTTGTATATGTATGGGATTTTTGTCCTTGTAAGTTTGCAGGAAGTAAAAATCTCAGTCTGGGATGTGTGAGGTTTATGTGACTATTACTTTAGTACAGCAGTTCTTTCTTTTTTAATACTCCTTTTTTTTTTTTTTTTTTTAATGCATGAAAGAGTTTTTTTTTTTTTAAAGATTGGAGTCCTCAGAAGTGCTTTGCCTTTGGTAGAAGTTTGATGGGAATCATTGGTATTAAAGACATTTTGGGGAAAGGAAAAAGAGGAGGAGTGTTGTAAGATCTCTGGTATAAGATGCCCATTTCTTCCTAGCCTGCTAGCGAAAGACAACTGAATGTGTAAAGGTCTGTATGTATGAAGCAATATTCTACTCTATAGACTTTTCTTATGTTAAACCTTATTATTCAAGATTGTGCAGATCTGGGGAGATGGGTATTGCAGATCTGGCAGAGCATTGCTGGTAAGTTTGTATTCACCATGGCAAACTTCCTTCAATATTTGATGGACTGCTTGCCGGGGAGCATTGTGACCTCCCTAAGTGGTAGCTCTACTGGGAGTGCTGGAAGCACTTCAAAAAACTTGGCCCTCTACCCTGGCCAGGAAGTTTTGTTCAAACAGAGCAGGACATCATCCTTAATAAGTATGCAGGTAAGACCTGACTGGTAGGGAGATCTTGTGATGCTTTGCCATAAATTGCTTCTTTTGTATCAAAAGTAGCATACCATCTGCCTGCTATAAATGTTGTGGTCTTGTTTCTGCCTATTCCAATGCAGATAGAAATGTTTTAGCTGTACATTTACAAGTCTGTCATAACTGAATACTGTGAGGTCACCCTGGCTGTATTAGCTAACAGCCAGCTGCATTCCCCTGTAGTTATAGGCCAGTAAAAATCCAGGAGGGTCACCTTTGCCCATGAGGGCAGAGTTCAACTCTGCATTGTTGAAATTACACATATATCCTGACACAGGTCTTGCATTTAGATCTGTACTAGGTGTCACTCCATGTCTGTCAGACCATTAGTAAAGAAGCCATGCCTGTGAAGAGCTGGAAATGTGGTTCCAGACGGAAAGGAAAATGCTCGAGCAGCACTCTTCAGTGGGCTGGAACATGGGAAGAAAAAGGGCACTTTTCAGTTCAGGGATTTTGCAGATGAGGGCAAGCTATTGCCCAAGGCAGCTGCTGGTGCTCAGGAACTGGACCCCATGGTGAAGGAAGCCCTGTGTGGCTTTGAGGAGTGGATCCATGCTGTGCCATTGTGTAGGAAAAGGAAGTAAGACAAAAAACTAAGGTCAGGCACAGTAGCAGTGCTATAAACTTTGGGAAAGATGCTATCTGTGACACATGGGTCATGACAGTGTTATCTGAATGCCATAATCATGGCACTTGCTGCCTTGTCCTGCAGCACTTGGCTCTGTTTCTCCTACAGCCATGGCTAGGAGGGCCTTGGTGGTCTGTTCTCTAAATGTTTTGTGTAGATAGATAAACACCTTTCCCAACTCGCAAAGCAGGTCTGTGTATTGTGTTTGGAGCTTAACAACTAAGTGTAACAACTAAGAATTATTAGTTACATTTTATTAGTTCCATTTTACTACTCTCGTTTCCTCTTGGGTGTAACTTGCAGCCTGATACTGCTTTTTACTTTGCTGGCCCACTGTTAATTCGTCCATTTTGTATGGTGGTTATGCAGCTTGTATTATTTGCTATTTTGTTTGCATTTCATTTTACTGGAGCAGCCTTTCTTCAGCAAAGTCAGTTTAGGACTTTGCTCTAACTCCACTGCCTTTGGAAGCATGAGTATGATAAAATTCTTGTGTTAGTTTTAATTCTGTTGTATGTCAGCTTAAGCACTGTAGATATCATGATATTTTTATGACAAGGTGCTTTGTGCCATGAAGAAGCTGTTTAAAATCAGCTGTGCCAATTTGAACATCAAAGAAAATATTGTAATACAGTCTGACACTTTGCAGAATGAAAATGACAGACTTTGTAGAGCATGAAGTTCTCCTTGCCAGCTTTTGGGAGCTCAGTTGGCCAATCTACTTGTTCAATGCACATACACTGAGGATGGTGTCTGTCTTAGCATTTTCAGGTGATGTGGGCAAAGGAGCAGCTAGTTGCTCCACATCAGTCTGTTCAAAAGCAGTGGCTGGCTTTTCAGAGCCTGGCTTGGTTGGTACAAGAGAACTTCCATGGGACATCTTTGTAACTGATGTGCAGATATTTTGCAGAGGTCCTGGCTGGGATTTGATAGAAGCTTTGAATATGAACATGTGGAAACAGGCAAGCCTGTTGTTGTACAGGCCCAGTTTGTGGTTAATGCCATCGCTGTAGAAAAGGGACTGTGATGGTGCTGGCCTGTTTCAAGCCACCTTTCCTGGCTGAGTGATGGAAACGTGAAACATCTTAACAACAGCTCTTCTTGAAGCACATGGTTGTAGTGTCTTGTTTTACTGATTTCTGTTTTCCATTTGTACTTAGAAAGAAGTTTCTAGCTGTGAGCAGTCAGTGCAAAATGTGTGAGTGAGGTATGAATTGAGTGGAGATGTTTCTAGCTGCTTTTTTTGCATGAGACCTGTTGGCTTGTTCATAGGAGAGTTTAATGATGTAGTTGGCAGTGGTTCAGAACAAACCTTATTTCTGTTTTCTGTATCTAGGGATACAAGTGTTAACAAAACAATTTTTGTTTTTCAGATTGCCAGTGCTACAAAAATAGGGATTTCCAGCAAGAAGTTCTTCAGCTTGTGAAGCCACAAGGATACCTCACCCCCTCTCTGTGCTTTCACTCATGATGCAGAGGGAAAGAAGACATTTAGAGAGCAAATAAATTATGCAAGGTTTGTTTGTTTTTATTTTGTTGGTTTGTTTATTTCTGAGTGGGAAAATTGCATTGTGAAACTTTCTAGGCCAAGAGCTAGATAGTACCATGTTAAAATTTGTCTTAGTCCTTGGAATTTAATGTTTCATATTGGTTGGGTGTTTTTGAGGCTTTAGAATCAACCAATAGTACAGGGTGAAATATCAGCTATGTGAACTGTATCTTTCAAGGCATTAATCCAAATTTTAATGCCCATGACTTCAAAATAGGTTGTATTTACAAAACTTTGGTCCAGACAAGCATCCCAATCTGCAAACAGCAGAGATGCAGTTTTCTATACTTAGCAGGGAAAGGGAGGGGTTTAGGCTTTGTTGTGCTTAGCTCACAAGAGTGTTACAATGAGGTAAATTTATCAAAGGAGAGGGAATGGGTGAGCAGTTTCTGGTCTAGAGTGCATTGTTCCAGAATTAGACAGAAAATTATCAGCAAAGAGAGCCCTGCTCCTGATGTCTCACCTAAAGGACAGAGTGGCATTGCAGTTTAATTCCAGAGATCATCAGATGTCTGTCTGCTGTGGTTAAAATGTTGTGAATGGCAAAAGAGAGAGAGAGAGAGAGGTGCTTTGGTTGACAGCTTGAAAGACCTGGCACAACTGAGCTTATGATGGGGCATGTTTCCTCCATCCTGTTTAGTTTTGTCATCTGAAATAAAGAGGTTGTTTTAGACATTTTAGAAGACTTAATCATGATGTTTTGTAAACAGGTGATGAGAGCATTTATTCAACTTTTCATTGTTTTTAATTGCTTCAGCATTTTTTGGTGTTACTAACAGAAGAAGTTTCACGTCGTTGATACCATGCTATCTACTACACCATGTATGCTGCTAGTTATCACAAAATCCAGACTTGCTTGGACTTCATAGCAGGAATCCACTGCACAACCCTGACAAAGCCACCTTTTAGGAAGTTTAGGCCTATGGGCAGTTTGCACATCACAGGGAAGGAAAAATGGTTAGACCTCAACACATCCTGTTCATTGTCATTCCCCAGGAGTTTGTCCGATGCAATCACATCCACTGGCAAGTGATGCAGCTTCAGAGGGATTCGGTCTCAGTCCATGCTAGGACAGAATTGCTTTTCTTTCCTGACAAAATACTTTGGGGCAAAATTCTGCTGTATAAACAAGGGGAATCTGTTGCAGAGCTACAGTTGTTTGGGTTTTTTTTTCCCTGTGGACACATACCAGGCAGGTGACTATTGGAGCTGGTTGTTATATAGTATTTAAACATTTAAAAATTAATACATGTGTGTATTCAGTTTACTTTGTAACCCATTCATCTCTTTTAAAATCAGTATATCATGGAGCATTGGTACATTTTGTAACAACTTAGTTTTGCCTCTTGCAAGGGTTTTAGGGCACTGATGCCACAGAAGTAAACAGGCAGAAACTCTGGATTTGCTGTTGTTTGGCTAGCAGAATATTTGGCCCATTCTTCTCTAAAACAGGCTATTTTGAATACTGGTTTGTACATTCAGGATATATTATAAAATGAAAATGTATTTGGAGGTGTGGTCAGTGTTCTGCTGAGCATGATTACAACAGGTCTAGAAGGCCTTCTGGATTCTGGAGTTTCTCTTCTCAAAAAGGTAAAGTAATACAAATAAACAACTCAAAAATAGTCAGCTTCTAACTGTGAGCCTGTGCCATTGATTGATACAATTAGACTTATTATTCCAGAATGTTGTGATATTCTTTATTGCCATAGGTTAAAAGTGTCACTGAGATTTTTGCACTACAGGACTCACAAAAGTGTTAATTTGCTGTATTAGTCAATCTGTTGGGGGCTTGTGGGGTTTTCTGGAGTGTTTTTAGTTTGCTTGATTGGTTTTGTTCGATGTGTGTTGATAAAAGGAAGTATTGAACCTGATACTAAAATTTAATGACGCTACTGTCTGTTGGGGCATTTTTTCCCACAACCATTGGAGCCTGCTGGTGCTTTTTGCCAAGTTTCAGTGCTTTGGGAGGGATGCACTGTTTATTCCCTTGCAAGTTCTTAAGCTTTTTAGCAGTCAGTATGTTTTGTTTCATTTTGTTTCATTGTGCCCACATGCAGCTTTCCAAAAAAGCAGTGAAAACCCAGGGTGAGCTTGTCAGGGGCAGAAGGTGAATTTGTGTAATGCGTGAAGGCATGGAGGAGAAAATTATGGCATACAGATTCCTAATGATAAACATACCAAAAGCATTCTAAAATTACAAAGCAGTGTGGTGCATTAAAGCTCTAATTTGCATTTTGGCTAAGGCGTAGCTGCATTTTTGGACTATCCCTTTAATTTGGTTCTTTCAATTACCTGCTGATGAGTTCCTGTGGTGGAAGCAGCAGGAGCTGTGCCTGCAGCAGTTTCCTGGCATAGTGGTTTCTATCAGACAGAGCAATGGGATTCCTAAGGTTGCTTTGAAATCTGGGGTCTCCTGCTGTAAACCAGCAGACTGACACGAACAGGAATCTAATTAAAAAGTCCAAGATATTGAATAAAGCTCACAAATGCCATCTGTTCAGCTTTTCAACCTGAAATTACTCTATGAGTTGCAGTAACAAATTTGATTGTTCCTGCATTTTGTAGCTGAATTTTGTTACAGTAGCCACCCATACAGGCAGAGTTGTGCAGGCTCTGTTAGTGTTAGTAACTGCTTGGACTTCATGAAATATTCCAGCAAAGTGTGTTTGGGAGATGGCACTGGATTAAAACTCAATCTCATTAGAAAGGTGTTGATACCCTGCAAGGCCCTGCACTGATTTACCAGCCTAGAGAATGCCTGGAAAGGGGTAGCCCTCCATCTGTGGACTTCTGCAACAAATTGTTCCCAGGTTAATGTCATTAAAAACAAGGCCTGGTTATTTATCTCCTTTGCAAGTGAAAGTGTTACTCATGTGGTTGATTGCATGAGAAAATGCCAAACAAGTTTGTAGACTGAGGAGGGAAAAAACCCCACCAAATTTGTGATAGAATGATCAGGAAGCAAATCATATGTGAGAAGAAGACCTACCACTATCTTGATGAAAACTATAGAATGGAATAATCTTAAAAATTCTTTCAATATATAATGTTGGCACAAACAGTGTGCATTCAGCCTTCATGGAAAAATGAAGTAGGGACATTGCAGAAAGAAACTTTTTGGCTATTTGTGCAAGCCTCTGTGCCTGTTCATGTGTAGTATACAAGAGGAATTGTTCAAAACAGTCTGAGGGAGTAGAAGAAAACATTGGTGTACTGATGGAAGTTTTGTGGCCTGCTGTTAAGCTCTGTATCCAGGAAAGAATTTCTTATTGACAGACAACAGTGGATAAATTCAGTAATTTCCTAAGAAACTGATTTCCTAAGAAAATCAAACTGGTGTATGCATTTTTTTGCATTATTAACCTGTAAGAAATCTATAGGGCCCTGAAGGCTTCAAGGTAAGATAGTATTACTCTGTCCAAAGCCACCTATGTGTAGTTACTGCCTGCCTTTATTTCCTAGTTGTACATTGCTTTCCCTGTTTTCTTGGTGTCATGACCTTGTCCACCACGGCCTACACATGCCCATGCACATCTACAACTGTTCCACGCTGTCAGCAAGGATCATCAGCCTTACTAAAGATGACACTAAAAAGTTGGGTGTGCCTGGCAAAGTTTAAGGATGCTACCCTCCATCCACAGGGCAGCTCTCCCTGACACATGCATCCAGTTTGACACCTCTATAAGCTGGCACTGCTGGCAGAGTGCTGGGATGAAAGGATCAAAGTGTCACCTTTTCCCTGCTGAGCTGTTAGGACCACGGACCATGGTACCATGGCAAGGGGAACGCTGCTTCCCAGGGGATCACACAGGGTGCTGAAACTGTGACCCCACTGGGATAATTAGCAGTGTGTCTGCTCTCACTCTGCAGCCAGCTCATCCATCATTCTGGAATACCCATCCTCCCCCACTGTAGCACAAGGTGGCAGGGGCAAAGTATGTGTTGGTAGTGCAGTTGATGTACAGTGAGCATTACCCCAGGTTTTTCCTGGTCTGTGTGGCCAGGCCTTCAGCAGAGACAGTGGTGCTCAGTGTGTGAGCATGGGAGCAGAGGAGTATTTGTGTTTATATTCCTCTGAGAGGCATTTTACTGAGGTCACTGTTGGTCTGGATAGATGCTTGTTCTCCCACCTGAGCCTTAGCACTGTCATCAGCAGCCTGTGGACATCCTTGCTTGATGTTCTCACGTCTGCTGCTCTTTGTCTGCTCAGAGATGTACATTCCTGATTGAGGACAGACTCTCATTTGTGCTCCACCATTCCTATGTCCTGTGAAATCTTACAGCATGGTCTACTGGCATATTGTCTTCTACCCTGATACATCAGAGAGGTCTCTTTTTTCTCTTAAAATTATGGGCATTAAATATTCCCTGCAATCATCAGCTGATTTTGCATATAGAGTAGTCTTTTGAAAACTATGTTATATTTTCATATTGGAGAATGACATTTTAAAATCATTGACTGTGTAATACAGGATAATATTAAATAGGATAGCAAAATGATCTTGGAAACTGGAGATCCAGAAAAGAAAATCATGGGTGGTGGATATTTAGAATCCTCACTTCCAAACCGAGTCAGTATTTCTTCTTAGCATGCTCGTGCCTTGCACAGCTTAGATGTCTTATAAGAGCATTGTGGACAGTATTAAAAACACATTTGTGGGGAATTTCATTATTCTAAAGGATAACATTTAAGAAAACATTGTCTCTTCGTATTTGCTGTTGCAAGGAAACTTAGTGCTTAGTCCAGTGCAAATGCTGTGTGGATTTGTAAGAACTGAAATTTTAATTACTGTTCTGTCTTCCTGTTATTGCACTGAAAAGATAATTATTGATGGAATTGATCAGAACAGGTGTGCCATATTTAAGGTTTTTATAAACCTCATTTGAAATTTTATTTTTTAGAAAGGAAAGCATAATACATAATAATCCACTAGTACTGGAGTTCACAGCAATTCCCTATAGTGACACTAATCTGGCAGATATTTCTACAGTCCTGCAGAAGTTGGTTTTCAGGTGGCTGGGGCAGTAAATGTTGCCTAAACTTATTCATTAAGGCCTCGTGTGGAAGCTGTGCTCTTCATACACGGATACAGATACATACAGATGTGTATGTGCTCTTCATACACAGATACAGCTGCTGTTTAGGTTGCCCAGAGTGGGTAGTTTGTGTATAAATAACAGCTGTCATTGGAGTCCAGTATCTTATAGAAGATATTTGGCCTTTAGGTATGTTTCCCCTGTTGGATTTATTGAGCCATTTGATTTCCAGAAATGCTGCTCCTTTGAAGTCTCCGCAGCGTATCTGGAGAGGTGGCAAATTCAGTTGCAAAACACCCTTTGACTTGGGACTGGGGCCAAACGGTGCCACCCATTCTCCTGCAAGATCCCTTGCACACTGACCACTGAGGAACTTACTGCAAACCTTAAAAAAACCCAACCAACCAACCAAAGAAAGAACAACCAAACCCACCCCAGTTTTAGGAAGTGCAGTGTTCTTGACTGAGTCACTGCAAAACTTAGTTTTAATTTTGCGGATCTTTTCCTGCTCTATTAAAATGCAACTGGTGCAAGAGCTGCTGTGTTGTGTTTTACTGGGCATGAAACAGTGGGAAGGGCAATGTCCAAAACTTTTTCACAGGGAGTGAAAAATCAACTCCAGCTTGTTGGCGTAGCCAGAGGAGGGGCAGAAATTGCATGGTCAAAGACATCAGAAGTACTGATTAATGCAATCTTATTTATTGTTTTAGTTTTCTATCTCAAAGCCTTGTCTGCTTTCTGAGTTGGCACAATGGATAAAATTCTGTTGCTGTTGATGTTAGCAGGAAGTTTGACATCAGCTTTAATGGGACCAAGACTTCACCCACAGTGTTTTAAGGTAGTTAGAGCATTAATATAGCATCTGTGTGTTTTACAATTTCTTGATTTGTAGTTAATAGTGTAAGCATTAGGTATATCTCTTCAGTTACCTTAAGAAAATGGTATTTATTTTTGTAGTGGGAAGTTTCATGTAATTACAGAAAATTTTGTACTGACTTTTCTCAAAACTTCCTTTTTTTTCTTTTTTTTTTTTGGTCTACAGGAAAGGGTGTTTTTACTGGCAGACTAACTTTAACTCAAGAGAAAAATTAACACTATCTTAAGTTATACAATTGTAAAACAGGTATTATTTATTTTCTGCTTAGCTGACATGCTTTAGGTATTTCACTAACTATAAAACTTCACTGTACTTAATGGTAAAATTGCACATGACAAATTTTGAGGAAAACATCTGTCTGAAAAAAAAAGTGTTATGGAATAACATGGATGTTCCCCTGATTGCAGTCTTGAAACAGCTCTGCCAATTCCTTTAGTTGATAAAAAAAGAACGACAAGAAATAATTACATTTAGGGTCAGTGTAATCTGCTTGTGAAGACCCCTGTGTATTCAAATTAGTATAGAATAATTCTGCTCTATTTTCCATAGAAAATAATAGTCTAGGGATGCCTCATAGATTCTTAGCCTAGGACACCAATGTCAGATATGTTTTTTAGTATACTCTATAGAGATCTGCATATGTGACTTTTTTATATATTATTTTCCATTAAAAGCCTGTGTCATTAAGGGTGAGTGGGAATAGTAGAATATTGAACAATAATGAAATAGTATGCTGAGATATTTCTTCATTTTCTGGCTATTTTTAACTGGTAAGATTTATTTGGATGGAAAGCAGTTTTATATACTGTGCATTCAGTTAAACCCTCATGAGGTATGTCCTAGCATTCCTTACTAAAATTCATGTTAAAATGTTATTGAGTTCATCTGGTTTCCAGGATATGGTTTTCTGTTGCAAATTGGCAAACCTGACTAAAACACAATTATTTCTTTGCATCTGTTGATATCTTGCTGTAACCTCAATTAATAAGTGCTCTTGAAGATGGGAACTGAATTTTTACTCTATCTATTACCTGACACAGTTGGAGCTTGTGGGAAGGGAACAGATGCTTTTGAGCCTTAGCAGAATAACACATGCTAACAGGATGTTATGTGAATTGTGCTAGGGTTAGTTCAGAGAATCATAGAATGATGGAAATTTTTGGGTTGAAAGAGACCTTGAAAGATCACTCTTAAAAGTCCACCCCTCTGCAATGAGCAGGGACATTCTCAACTAGATCAAGTTGCTCAGAGCTCCATCCAAGCCTGGCCTTGAATGTTGCCAGGGGTGGGATGTCTACCACCTCTCTGGGCAATCCAGTGTTCCACCACCCTCATCACAGGAAATTTCTTCCTTATATCTAGTCTGAATCTGTCCTTTAGGTTAAAACTAATACCCCTTCTCCTGTCAGTTCAGGACCTGCTAAAATCTATTTTCATTTTTCTTATAAGCCCGGGATCACAAGGGAGGAAGAAGAAAAAACTTTGGCATGAGGCTTCCTGCAACCTTGCTTCCACATGACCTTCTTTTCCCCAGCCATTACTTGAGCCTTCACCAGATATTAATCTTCAGTTTTCTTGTTTTCGCAGCCGTTGCAGGTTCCCTCCATCTGCCCATACCCACTGTAAATGAACCATGGCAGGACTGAGCAGCTAGTACCCAATAAAGCATATTGCCAGGTCGCAAATAACCAACTGTTCCATACCTTGTTGCCTCCTTCATCCTTTTCTCCTCCTGGGACCTGGAAGCCTGGGAAGAGGGAAGCCTTTTTGATGCTTGTTCATTCCTTGTGTCAGCAGCATCTGGGTTGTTTCAGGAGCTCAGCAGATTGCTGTGCTAGAGCTTAGGAAACAATTGTAAGATGTCTGTGTTGGTTTATTTCCTGTGATATTTCTACAGAATAGCCCTTTCTGCTGCACGGACATAAATCACCTGTGCCATAATGCTTCCATAGAAAATAGAGCAGTGTGTTACACACGCACAGAGACTGTAGTGCTGTCTACTAATGCTATTAAATATACTTTATATAGTGGTAGATTTCTAGAAAATCAGGAGTGAGTTCCCGTGGGAGTAACAAAATAACAAATTTATGGACATTTGTGTCTTATTTTGTGATATCTCTATATGTATTGATTTTGAAATGCTTTTGGAACAAGTTGAATTTTCAGCTAATGAACAGATTCTCTAGCTTTTACATGCTGTAATTTCTTTACTGTTGCCTTTGTGCTCACCAGAATATTTTTCATGTCTTCTTAAAATAATGTGAAATTAGATCAAAGTATTAGCAAATAGCACAGGATTGGCTGTATACCCAGTATCTCAGACTCAGTATTTATCCTGACTATATATAGCTGACTGATTAAAGTAGTTTCAGGTTTTGTGCAAGTCAAGAAGATATTTATGTGTATTGGAATAAAAGCCATAGTGTTGAACAAAGCTTGATTATTCCCAGAAGTTGGAAATAAAAAGATATTTGATTTCCAAGCGTTTTTTAGAATCAGTAAAGAAAGATGTACAGTAAAATACAGGAGATGGAGGGTGGGTTTCCTAATTTCCTTGGACTTCATGGGGAAAAACAGGGAGAATGACAGTATTTTAAAAAATAATATATTGTGAGGCCAGACGTGATCACTGTGATCATCTAGTTTGATTTCCTGAATAACACAGATTGTATGACCAAATTTTTTTTCTTTCTAAAGAAATATAAATTCCCATATTTTTGTTAAAAAAAAAAAAAAAAAAACCAACCAAAAAAACCAACCAAACAAACAACAAAAAAGTCAGTCCTTGATAGACCGACTCATGACTCCTGTGTTTCTGCAATTCCCTTCAAACCTTGTTTTGCTTCTGTTGCTGTTGGTCAGTGCTGGAGGCTGACTCTCCTAACTGGACCAGTGAGACTGGCCCACTGTATCCCCCTCCAAATTCACAAGCAGATTGTGATGAAATAAGCAATATAAAGTACTTTACCAGCTTCTGCTTTTCTGGATGTGTTTTGACAGACAATGCACCACATGAAATCCTGTCCTGCTGAATTAGTTATGCAACCTATAAGAGAAGATGCAGCAATAGTGCTTGAGGGAGCTGAGCTCCATCCCCTCCTTGGCCATCATTCTGCCTGGAGAAGCTCCCCTGTCCATGCACGCATCTCTCTTCTCCTTGTCTTTCCCCCTGCCTTTGACTGGGGATAAAGATACCACTTCAGCACAGCCCTCCTAAGGTTTGTAAATGAAAACTCCCTTTTATTATGATAATAGGTCCTGTATGATTGTATGGATGTATTTTGCCAGGCAGTAGCAGGTGGCATTCTGCAGTAAATAGCCTGATTTTTTAACTAGTTACCATAGCAGAAAACTGTAATAATTTCCCTAGACAAAGTCTTGGCATCACTGAACACCGTGGGGAATTTTTTTTTTTTTTCTCCCTCTGACCTTGTCAACTTTGAGGAAGATTTGCCCTCCTGGGACAGAGGTGCCAATCTGGTGGTATTGCTGAGTGTTGCCTCCTGCAACAAACAGTTGGGGTTATTAACAATCCTGGTCAGAACCATTTCATTAGTTAAAATGTTGTGAAATTTTAATACCAAGGCTTTATAACTGAAAGGATTTGGAAACCTTAGTTACAGAGTCATAGCTTCTGTCTAGACTGTGGAAAGAAAAGAGTGAGTGTTACACTGTGAAGTGGTAGCTTAGTTTTTGGCAAGAAGTAACAAAATGTCCTAAGAAAACTGTCTTTGTCATGAAGATCAGTTCATATATAAATGCACAACTGTACTGTCAACTAGTGGATATTCATTCCAAACACTTCTGCAAGGAGTGTATGGAAAATATATACTGTGGATTTTCCCAAAATGTAGTCTTCATCTCAGAAGGCTATTTTAAAGCAAATACAGTACTAAAACATTTCAAAGCCATTAGTTTTAAACTCTGCATTATTTATATGGAAAATATTGCTTTTGCCTATTTCATGTAAAAATTAATCCAACCTGGTGACACTTGCAACAATCATTTTTTGTTTAAATTTGGCACAATCAGTTACTGGAGGCTTTTAGCACCATTGTAAGGGACAATAAGGTCATTTTCCTCCCACATTGCTGTTTTTTTGCTAATTTGTTTGTGTATGTAACCTTCCTAAAGTAGCTTGGCCTCAGCTGTCCTTATGCTTAGAAAGCTTTCCTTGACATCTATACAAAAAGTTTCCTCACTGAAAATCAAGCTGATTTATTTCTCATGTATTCTTGATGAGGCTGGCCAACAGCTGATTTGAAATCTCTTTATAGAAGCCTTTACTGAAAGAATATTCTGTGTTCCATTTTTGTTCTCTTTTTCCAAAGAAGTTTTTCCTTCCTTTTTTATTTCTTCAAAGTGTCTATGTCTTCTTTTTAATTAACTGGACAAAGTAGTTCTGTAAAAGTTCTAACAATATTGATGAAAGAATTACTGTATTTGAACATTTTAACAAGTGAAAGAATACTTTATTTTTGTTTAAAAATTGCTGACTTGTACTGTTTAGTGGCTATATCTTTTTAGTTGTAGTGTCATTCCTCCTTTCCTCATGTGTACCTGGAAAAAAAACTAAACCCCCTTAAAGGAAAAAGTAAAACTAACACAAAAGTGATGATTTGCATGAGGAGAAATGTAAATTAATTGCTGCTTATTTAAGGAAACCGTTTCAGTCACTCTCAAAGCTCATTATTTTTTTCTATACCTGCTATCATCATTGTGATGTTTTCTGTGACTTTTTTGTAAGGCATGCTTTTCAGCCAAATAGAAAAATGTGGACTTTGTTTTGCTTCACAGTTGCACCAATATAAAAAATACAGGATGGAGCTGTTGTTTTTCTGGAAAAGATCAAGAGTATGTCACATGCTCAGAGGAGCTTATCACCTAAAATCAGCAACCTAATGTGTAAATACACAGTGTGGATATTGCTGGCTAAATGATTGAAGTTACAACAAGTTATAATACATTATCTGTTTAATTGGTTGATGGGGCTTACGTTTCTGTACCAGACTTGTACAAATCAAATCTCCTACCCTGCACTTTTGAGGAGAAGAACGTGGCTTTTGGACGCTGTGGTGCTGTAGAGTTTCCACATGAAAGTGCATTCAGACGTTTTTGGTTGAGATAATGGAGCGTTTGGAGAGGGGCTGTGCAGTATCGGGTGTGCCAGGGAGCAGCAGTGGTCCCGGGTGGGGCTCCTGCTGGAGCTGCAGCCAGTGCCAGTGCCTGCCTGGGTCACCAGATAGCAGCCAGGAGCCATTGGAGCATCTGCAGGAAAGGGGTTCCCTCCCAGGTTGGCCCCTCTGCTGCTGGCATCTGCTGGAGCGCCTGTTGAAGGGGCTGGGCTGGTAGGAAGATAACCCTCTTTGGAAGGCAGGGTGCCCAAAAAATACGTGAGGAGTTGTCTTTTGAGTACACTACTCTTAATGTCCTTAGAAAAGGACTTGACTCCCAAGTTCAGATCTTTGAAATTGTTGCCAAAGGGTCTGGTGCAAGGAGTGCAGACAGTGCCAGGCAGGCAGCACTTGCTCTGTTCTCCTGTATGACACGGTTGCATGATGGTTTGCATCACCTCCAGAGTTCTTCTGCTCCTCTCAGCTGGTGGTTAGGACAAGTTTATACTTGACCTCTCTATTTTCAGGGCGACAAACACCTGTCAGCCTGGGTGTCAAGAGTGCATTTAGCCTAGGAGACTTTCTGAAGTGAGGAGGCAGCTCGCTACAAATAACCTTGTTGCAAGGGAAAACTGATACCGATTTCCGGTCTGATTTCAGAGCATCAGTGCTACCTCCATAATGAATAGTTTCTATTCACTGCTGCATTTTGTTTTCTTTAAGAAACCGTTACAGCGGAAGAAAACCTAGCTGTTCAAAGACTGCTCCAAGCTGGTTTTGATGCCATGGCACAGGTAGAATAAAGAAATGGAACAGAAGTTAATGCTCCACTTGTCAGGGTGGGCAGAGGAACTTGGAAGTCCAATGAAGTGAGTGGGAGAAAGCCCACATAAACCTGCAGGATGGCAGCATGGCCATCTGTCTTTCTGCAGGCATGGACCCAGGACATCCTCAGCTCCCCTTGTCCAAGAGATTGGTAGCAGGCAGCTGACAATGTTGTCCATCTCCTAAGGGCTGGGTCACCCAAACTCTGAGAGTGATGCAGTCAGATAAAGGAATGGGGAGAGCTAGGCAGGTGTGATGGCTGGGCATGAGTGACAGAGCAGCTCCTCTTTGACAGGATCTAACCCCACTTGCAGCTCATGTCCCTGAGCATCCAACTTCAGAACAGTGCCTGCAGCAGAAAGCCAATCCAGGTGAAGCAAATGGTGCATGACTTGACCTGCCTCACCATGGATAACTGAATGGGTTTTGGGGACTCTTTATTGGGCTGCAGTCAGAGCAGGAACAGGGAGCTGGGGAGTGGGGTGGGGTGGTTTGCACAAACCAGAGGAAGCAGCTTTGTGTTAAAGAAGACACACATCTGCAGGAGGGAGAATGGGGATGAAGAAGAGTTGTTGAAGAATAGCAGATAAAATTTGAGATGTTGATGTGAGAACAATGGAAGATAGGAAGAGGAGAAGTGATGGAAAAAATAGCTAGAAAAAGAATACAGGAAGCACAAGAAAGAAAAACAATATATGGTGTAGTTTATGTTTTATAATTACTTGGTGAGAAAAAGGTAGCTGAGATTTGTCTCTGAATGAGAGACAGCTCTTGTATGTAATTTGGACAGCTCGATGGCACCCCCTCGTTGCTCAGGTTGTAACATACCTACCTGAATAGTTACACAAGGTTAGGTCCATGAGGTATAGAAATTATTTGAATTTTCAATTGGGCTTTTCCTTACAGAGAGGTAGCTTTTGTGTAGTAATGCTTGTATGCAGATGTTTCTTATCTTCTTGGAAAAGGAAGTAGCAAACTTATTTCAAGGCGGACAGGATGCACTTATCTGGTGCTGTCCTTTTTTCAATTACTGCAAGATGTGCAGCTTGTCACTAAAGAGGAAAGGCTTATTTTCAGAAAAAAAGCAGCAGTTGAAAATGTCAAATAGTATGTTATTTGGATTGAAAAAAAACAAACCTGAAACAACCACATTGAATAGGTTGTATCTCGTATTTTCATGGCAAGAGAGGAGGCATGTGTATATTTCAACTGCAAGAAGAGAACAGCTAATATGAGCATCCTGCTACCTCTAACACTTACTGAAAAGGGTGTGAATTCATCTCTGAAATGCCTGAGTCATTCCACTACCTGCAGCAGGAACTTGGAGTACTGGTTAATTTACCAAGTTAGTTCTGAGCAGGGAATGTGAATCCCACCCTCTCCTGCCTGTTGCTGGAGGTGCCCAGTGCAGAAGAGCCATCCGGTGCGTGTCCAGGCAGTGCTTTGGCAAGGTTTGGGCTGTGTGGCAGAGCTGCTGTCTCTGAGTAGGAGTGAATGCTGGCTCTAGTGCATCATTTAGTTGCTGCACACATGGAGTCAAAATGGCATCTCAGGCTGACTTCTCCGTGGCTGTTTATGGCTTGTAGCGGTTTCAGGAAACGCTGCACTACTAGTGTTGCTGAAATTCTTGGATAATGCCATTTCCGCCACTTTGTAAGCCATTGTTCTGGTGTGTGAAGGGCTGCAAAGCATTTGTCTGACACAGGGACAGCACAGAAATGGTGCTAAGATGTAGTGGGATTGGAGGTTTTTTTTAAGCTTTAATTTTCTTATGATGTTTTTTCTTTGTGATCTATCACTCTGTACTTGTTACAGGGCTTAACCAGTAGCATTTAATCAAAGCTTTAGGTTAACAGAGATTTTTCTTTTCTTTAACAAGTTTGAAAATTACCAAGGTGTTGTCTTCTAATGGGTTGTTTTTATAGACCACAGCAACTTGTTGATATGTTAGCAGCAAACACAATTCTGCAAGTGTCAAGAACCTGATGATTAGAACAGATCCAGAACATTCACACATTTATGGTGGACTCAGAAATCTCTCTCTTTTCTTGATGCAGAAAACTCATCTAGTATTACTATGCACTGCCTTCCTGCAAGTTATTCTCAGTAGCAATACAATTATCAACATTCAAAGTGATAGCAAAACTCTTCCCCCACCATTCCTGTAAGTTGTGAATCACACTTCTACTGAGATACCTCTTGATAGACTGCATGAACGATGGTAGTTAGGGATATTTAAGATGAATTACAGTATGAATGTGAACACAGTGTGAATTACGAGTTGTATTTGATTTGCAGAAAATGTTGTGTCTATTGAACAAATGCTGTCACAGAGAAGGGCTTACCTGTTATATTTACAAGAGATGGTCTTGTCCAGTTATCTGACTTGACTTGTTAGACCTGCTTGTTAATCGAGAGACAGATTAAGTTATATTGTTTTCAGTTTGATGGTGGAGAAAGTTGATGTAATCAAAGATGCAAAACAATGGTGTTGTATCTGGTATTTGAAGGCAGGAGCTGCTTCCCTCATAGGCAGGATTTTTAGTGAGTCATTATTATTTCATTTGTGTTTTCTACTTTTATAACTATGGTTTCTCAAATCGAAGTCCTTTAAAGTGCAATTAACCTAAACCCAGAATGTAGGTGGTTGTTGTAGGACACTGATATTTTCTCACTTGCCTGCCCAGAAGTGGCTGTGTGCAAGGCAGCCTCTGCTGCCTGCTGCAGCTGCCTACTCGAGCAGGCATGTGGGAACTGGATGTTTCTTCTGAATTGTTTGGAAACTGACAAGGACATCATGAGCCTGAATAGAGGATGTGGCTTTACAGTTTACTTCTGTGAAATACTGATCAAAATGATAGCTTTAACTGTTGCAGGATGTGTCTGTCTTTCTCCTTACGTCATAAGATCCTAGAGCAGGATTAAGTGATGTACTTACGGTGCTCAATTTAGTTGGTGCGGTACTGTCTTCAGCTCTTGTTTTTCACAGACTGTCTGGTTTATAGTGCAGTTCCCAGGATGTTTTTGTGCAGCTTGGACAGAAGCCTGGGTGGGCTGCTGGGCCACCCCCATGGCTGAGAAATGCTGGAGGGATAACGAGGTGTGGAGGAGCAATCCTGGCCTCAGAGTGGTCTGACAGCCTCCTCCCTTGCATTTTGCTGCAGTCAGGAGTTGGATACCTGCTACTGTGGCCATGTTGCTTCTAGGCCCAGCCTGGGGAGGTCCGTCATGCACTGATAGCTCCTGCTTTCCTTTCCAAAATCCAACCATTGGGATCAGGTATTGGTTAAAAAGTGCCTGTGGCTGTACCTGATGTTCAGCTGGTGACCATCCTTGGCTTGGAGGTTGCGGCCTGTTCCTTGAATTCCAGGTCACTGGGAGCCATGGACCTCCTGCTGTGGGGCTGCTCAATCAGACTGCAGAGGAACAGAGAGGAGGAGGGGTGGGGAACAGCATGAAACATCTTCGTTTTAGAGACATCTAAGTTTCAATGGAAATTGGACTTGAACGTTGTTGCACGCATAATTAAGGGATGAATAAAAAGTACAGTTTTACTCTTAGTGATGTAGCTTGCAATGCTGCCAGAAGTGAACATATAGCAGGAGCACATCCATGTGGTGCCATGGGAGCAGCAGGTGCCTGCTGTGCCAGTCACAGGTCCTGAGGTTCAGCTGGCTGCCTGTGTCCTTCCCTGCTGGGCCCCAGGTCACACCCACAGTCTCTTTTCTCTTCATCTCCTCTGTCTCCTCCTCGGTTCTTCCTCTCTTTCTCAAGTATGTGGGCAAAGGTGTTTGTTGTAGTGATTGCTTTTTTATTTGCAGGCAACAGGCAAGTTGCTGTTGCCCTTCCTGTTGACCTACTCAAAAGTCAGTTTCAGGCAGTGCGTTCCTCTAGCCTTGCTCAGGGGGGAAAGCTCTGTCTGTTCTTGGTACCCTTTGATTGGGCAATGCCAGCATCTTCACTGCTCAGTACTAGGCTTGGCTGGGTGGGCTGCATCCCCAGACTAACTGGGGACAATGGCAATTCCACCCCAGCACAGAATATGCTGCTTTCCTTCATATATTATTTGTACTTTACAGATATTTCTCTTGGTCTGCACCATGCTGTTTTGTTGTCATGCTTTCTTCCGACTTAGTCAAATGTTTGTGTGTAAGACTTGATTAGTTAAAGCACTCAGGCAAAATTAACTGAAATAGAGCTTGCCTTTTCCAAGGGCAAAACAAACCATGAGGCAGTTTGGGTGGAGCCAGTGTTTATCTTGCTCACAAGTGAAGGGTCAAATTAATACTTGGTACATTGTTATGGTTTTCTTTCCTTTTAGTGCCTTTGGGTGCATCAGATGCCTTAATATGCAGCAGGCACCATCAAATCTAGCCAGATCTGTTGAGTACTTTCAGCAACAAGTTTCCAGAAGAGTGTGTGTCACCCTTAGATGCCTGCTGTATGTATTCAGGAAACATTTTTCCTCTGCTGCTCACCTGGCAGCTGGGAATGTGTTTTGCCTCTGGTTAACTCTGCAACCTGGCTGCTTAAAGGAGGGCATCTAACTGGCAATGTTACCTCAGTTATCACTGCTACTCGTGAACTCTCAGTAGCACTAATTGTTCTCTACAAGTATTTTGTGGTGGGTAACATTGCCCATCAGCCCAGTCTGCCTTAGAGCAGAGCACCCCAGCTTCTTCCCTTCCCTGGACATCAGCAAAACAAGAACCAACTCCCCCCCAAGGTGAGGAGCAGGAGTCCCTGCAAGGTAGGGCATGAGGGGATTTTGTCCCTGCAAAGGTTGTGGCAGGTCTTCAGCTGAAGGCCATCTAGCCTTGTGCCAACATGCTCCCCTTCAGTCTTTCTGGGCTTGCCTCAGCCCACCAGGGCAGCCCCCAGGCCCAGGGGTTTTAGAGGAGGACACATTACCTCTGGTAAGAAATTGGTAGTTTGTGTGTTTTCTAAAATATCAGAATAAGAATTGCAGTGGGACAAATCAGCTTGGAAATTGTCCTGGTTATAAATGTGATCCTAGTTCTCTGTTGGCTGTAAAATGTACTTTGTCCATTTTTCATGTCAAAGTAACAGACTGCATTTTTATCCCACCAATTTATTTCAATCCGTGGTAAAACAGATCTGTAGCTTGGTTGTGGTGTTGTTGTTTTTTTGTTTTTTTTGGGTTTTTTGTGGGTTTGTTTTTTTTTTTACTTAAGAATTCAGCAGAGCGGTGTTTTTGTGACACTGGTCATGAATCAAGCTGTGCATTTACCTGCAAACATCTGCAGAGGTTTCTGGTCCCCATGCCTGTTGCAGGCTCAGTAGCTGTGTTGTCATGGATCACACAGAATTAGCCTGAGGACAGAGGTTTGATTAGGGCCCTGCAGAGACCTGTCCCTGCTACCCACTGGGGATGCAGCCAGCACTGCTGCTCACTCTGGGGGTGACAGAGCCGTGCCCTCTGCCACCAGGGTCTCATGGCTTCACTCCTGGGATGAACCCTGAGAGAGGGCAAACCACCTGGGGTTGGTCAGGTCAGACCCTTAAAAACTCAGGGGGTGGTCTAGGCTGTAAATTCTAGTTAATAAACACTCTGGTTTGTGGTTGAACAATGTGCAAGACCTTTAAAAATCTTAATTTGCCATCCCAGCTCTACTACAAGTCAATATCACCTTTCTGTTTTTTATTTTCTTCTCTTTTATCCTCAGATTATTCTATTCCTGCAAACAAAGAGGAAATAATTCTGACAATCCTTTGCCAGAGGTAGCTAATAAAACAATGGAAGGATATAGACTGAAGCATAAATGGATATTGTGGCAGATGTAGATAATTATTAACCAGCCAATGTTTCCGCAAAGGATTTCTAATCATAAACACAGCATGGAGTGAATTTGGGTGTATTAATAGCAGAGGTTTTATGGAAAATCAGAATGTGGACTTTTTCTTAAACATTACATTTCCTGCTTTAATTGATAGTGTGTGACACTTTCATGCAAATAATTTGGAAAAGATTAGTTTGTATCTCTGACATTAAGTACGTGGTACAGGCCAGGACAACGTGTTGTAGAAGGATTTCTTGAAAAGAATTCTTACAGTGATGGTTTTTTAGAGATGTGACTAGTAACAAATGCTAAACTCAGTGTGTTCTGGTTTATAAAAAAGCCAAGTGTCTGTGGTAGAGGAGTATCTATTTGTGTCTGCAACCCATGTTTTAATGTGACTTTGTAAGGAAGACAAAGATATCAGAGAGATCATAATGCTGCAAAACTTGTGGGCTATCCTTCCAGTTTTATCAAATGTTCTCTTATTTAGTTTCAGGTTCATATTGTCCTGTGTTACATTTTGAGAAGTAAAATGCTCAGTTTGTACTGTACTCACCAGTTTACAGTTGAAATACTTTAAATATACCCCTTTCTTTCTGCAGCTCTGCTACAAGTTTGGTCCATTATTCTCCTTTTCTGAATTTCTGAGGAGAGAATAAAAAGGTTAAACAGAAATCACCCAAGCAGAACACTGAAAACTCTATTTAACATGGTATACCTCAGCTCTGCAAATATTGAGTTTTGATAGCATTTGCAAGCATCAACAGTTTATTTGTCTTCTAGCAGTTGATATCTTTCAAGAGTAGAGTGGTTGCTTACAGCAGGATAGAAAATGCTGGGAAAGGAAATATCATAATGCTGTTAAAATACATTTGAAAGACTATAATTGTCAATGCATGTGCTGTTTTTATAATAATTTGTACTTTGCCAGTATCAGCCAATATTTCAGAAATTTTGTGACAGGGAGGGCCCCAGGTTAAAATTTGAAAATAAGGGAAAGTAGCAGAAGTTTAGTTAAAATATATGGACGGGAACCAGTTTCTCCACTGCTCATCCCCAGCTCTCCAGGAACATGGTATAAACTGTAAAGCTAGAGGGGACCAGCAGTACTGACCTCGTGGATGTTCCTCTTGCTGCAGCCTGTATTTTCTGCAGGAACACAAATGGGTCCACAGCAAAGCATTGTACTTACTGTATATGGTCTCTTGCAGCTTTGGAGCCTGTTGTCTGGTGGCTAATTAACAAAAACTTCATTATTCTCGATCTTAATTGTTTCTTTTTTTTTTTTTCTTTTCCTTCCCCCGCCCCTCCCCCCCAAGTTGTTTCTCTGCTGAAGAAATCTGCTTAAGTTAAGCAGTCGGTGCCAAGTGAAATCATTCAATTATTGGCACTTTTGGTCATTCCTTTGAATAAACAGAGCCTTCCTGACGGCAGGGCAGTTCCTCAGGAATTCCTTTATGGTGAATTAAGCAGGGCAGTGATGAATAACTGGGAGCAAAGGACAGTCTGAGCAGCAAACCAGATTGATTATCTAAGTCCTCAGCTAACTACTTCGGGGCAGTTTTGGATGGGACCTGTATCCCCTAAGGCTTAGGTAGAGCCTAATCTCACCCCAGGGACCTGGTGTTGCTAATGTGTCCTGCCCTGTTACCTGCCCTGCCTGTGTGCAGCTGGGGAGGGCCAGAGCTGTGTAATGAATCAAGGCTTTGCAGGAGAGACCAGGAGCTGGCTCTTTGCTCATGGGCCCCTGGTGCACATGGGGTGGTGGTGGCAGGACGTTCCTGTGGCACACCCTGCCCCCGTCACCCTCGGGCTGCCGCTTCACCCTCGGCTCCCGTGTGAGCGTGCTCCTACCGGGCAGCCAGTCCTGCTGATGCTTGCACCTGGTGACCTTCCCTCTTGGCACATCGTGACAGTTCCAGCAGCCACGGGCTTTGCCACACTATCCAGGTGCCTGAGGGGTCCAGCAGCTGAAGTCTGGTCCAACCTGCCCATGCCTTCAGCTACTCCCGTGCCCCAGCACAGAGCATGCACCTACTAAGGGAACACAGCAACACCACTTCACCATCCTGCCGTGGTGCTCTGGGAGAGGTTAAAGCTTCTCTCAAGAAACCTAGAAAGAGCCTTTACCAGTATTTTCTGCCTACAGCAGACCTGTGACCTGCCATACCTTGTTACAGGAGAGAACAAAGCATCATAGCACAGATTGGTTTTAAGTGCACTTTACTTGGTAACAGCCTAATGTGCTCCCTGTCATCTTGAGAGACTTGTCATTCCTAGCAGTCCTTTCTTTTATTTTTTTCTTTAACTCATTCTGGCATCTGAGGCTATCACTGTAACAGCAGAACATCAAACCCATCTGTAGGAGTGTAGAACATGATCTCCCCTCACTGTGTGCTGTAAAAACTAGCATCCAGTCTGATCACTTAGTCTTGAAAGGCTAAGGTGAATCAAAGGTTGTTTACTGGACACATTTTTTTTTCTTCCACTGTCCTTCTGAATGGCTTTCTCTAGATTAATTTATAAAGCCACCCATTATTATCCATCTGATTACATTTGAAGAGGCTCTGCATTTCATATTGAGTGCTTTTCCCTGATGAACACATTGGGGGATGTGATTGAAGATGGAACGAGGAAATGGGATGTGGGAGTCAAGATGAGAGCAGGAGAGAGTGATGATTTCAGCTGTTCCTGTTTGCAATGCTAGCCCACTGTCCTGCTAAAAAGCTATTCCAGAACTGTCTGGTATTTTCAGAGTTAAGCTGATGATAAAATATGCAGCCTCTCCAGGAAGCTATACAGACTTGCTGTGAAATAAGCTTAGAAATGGATTTAGGAGCATCCCTACTGTTGCTTTTCAAAGAGGATAGTCTTGGATGGGTACATCTTGCTTCTTGTGCCAGTACAGCAGAGCAGCACTGGAAGTGGCAGCAGCCTGTCTGGGGAGGTTTCCAGGCTGGGGCAGCAGCCCCTTATTCCTTGCCTTTCTCTGAAAGAAGAGAATTCAAAGGGTGCCAAGCTTCGAGGGTAACCTGAGCTTGCAAGCTTTAATCAGATCTGCACCTCAGGTGCCTATTAGCACAGAAATGTAGCGCCCTCTGGGGAATGATTTTTTTTTTCCTGATTATTTATTTTTCAAAATTTTGTTTCTGGGGGAAAGAGGAAACTGTGGATGGACAATACACAGGACACAGCAGTTAAAGCTTCCCTGTTCCTCAGCTCACTGGTAGCAGACTGGCATGCACCATTTAGATTTTGTCTGGATTTTCAGCTTCTTGCAGGCAATTGCTGCTTCCAGTGGCAAGTCCCAAGATAGCCAGAAAATTTCTGAAAGAGTTACTTTTCTCTTGGAGGAGAGATGAAGTGAAAGGATTGTGGGAAGCTGTATTTCATTATCTTGGATATATTGAACAGAAGTAAGTTCTGACACTGGCCTCTGCCTACTTCTGGGATTAAGTTCTCAAAACTATTCTCTGGGGCAGTGTTCTTCCCTCCAGTAAATATTTAACTAGCTGCATCTTCATCAGAATTAAACAAGGAACTACCCCGCTGTAGATGGCACATACTTATTGCAGAATCTGTGCTTCTTGTTCATTCAGATTGTGCAGAAATGGTAGATAATATGTGGAGATATGGGAAAAGGGGAAAGACTGGGTTGGAAATAAAGTTCATTGACTATCCATTTTTTTTTTGCCTTGTCTTGCCCTTATGCATCAGGTCAGTCTGATTTGCAGGTTGCCTGGTACAGAGGTCGCACATGGAGGAGTGTGTCACATGCTAAATTTTGTATTCAGTTTCTTTGCTTCTTAGCACTATTTGTTGAAGAAACTTATAGAAGGAGCATGGGAAGCTTGGCTGGGCTCTGGCCAAGGAGTTGCAGCTGGTCTCCTAATTAAAGAAAAAGAAAATGATATATAGGCCCGTGGGGATCTGTCAGACACAGATTTATTGGGCAGGATGGAAGGGACTTAAAGCTATCACCTCCACTCTGTCACCCCCTCCCCACACATTGCACGTGCACTGAGTTTCATGATACTTCTGCAGCCTTGCAAAAATCATCATCTGGAGCACCCTTATCTCCGTGCTACCTGCTTCCTTCCCTGTTTGCAGCTCCCCCAAGTTAATGGATGCAAAATGCAGGAAATAATGTGCAAGACAAATTTATCCATGTCAAAATGAGAGATTCTGCAGGTTAGGGTTGTTAAGTGTTAGTCTGACTACCTTTACTGTCTCCTAGTTCTCCTCAGACATCAGTAAGGAAAAATACATCAAGATTGCTATTGATGAAAAGGAGAAGCTGCAGTATCAGTTTGTTGGCACATTTAAAAAAAATTTTAAAAATGAGAAGTTTTTCGAAAGTTAAATTTGTTGATTTATACTGATTCTTTCCATGTTTGGGCCCCCAGTTCTTGGGACATTGCCTGGAGAGAATGAGGAAGAGGGACCAGTTCATCCTGAGAGCCTCTGCACTCTTCTGTTGGAGGACTTCCGACATGATTTTGCTAATGGGGAAAAAAAGGCGGGGGGAGGGGAAAAGAACCTTACAAACAAAGTTGACAAAGACCTGATTGTCATAAATTTGTGCAGTTAATGTGCTTTAGCTACTTCTCGCTGCTTTTGCCCTCCCTGCATAGTCCAACCCCTCCACAGGAACTGCAGGCAGAGATTTTTGTACCAGTTACCTAATAATCTCACAAGTGTGGGAACACAGTTTGTCCCAGGCTAAGCTGAAGAAAATTCATAGCTGGACGTGAAATCCTGGCTCTGCAGGAAGTGTTCTCATGACAGCTTTGGTCTAGTTAGGATTTCATCTTCAGGAATGTAAAACAAAATAAAATAAAAATTTTTAAAAAGAGTGCTTTTTGAAGGGAGTAACCATCAGTTAAGCCTTAAGCAGTAGTTCAAGGTACAGGACCTCAGTGGGATAATGATGTGTTAAAAGTTAAGCTTGTGCTTAAAATGATTTTCTGATATATTTTGCATGTAGAAACTCAAGTGCTCCAGTTGTGTACTCTGCAATATTCTGCAGTGTATGCACCACCCTAACATATGTTTTTCAAAGTTGAGAGAACTATTGCATATTGTGTCATTCTTCATTTCATGACACTTGATGCAAACCAGGACAGGAAGCTGTCTAGGATAATGATACATCACTTATTTCTATTTATTTTTTTACTTTTTTCCCTTGCTCACTGGAAGTTGGAAAGCATTAAAGCAAAAGAGTAAGAACATAGAAGGGGATAAATGCTTCCCTTTTGCAAGAAACTGTACGCATTTAATTTAGTCTTCTGTATAATGCAACTCTTAAAAACAAAAAATAATAAAAGGATATAAGTGGTGTTAAAAATTGTTTTATAGGTAGTTTCCTTTTTGACCTTGCTGCCTGACTGTGATTACAGGAGAAGCTGATTGACAGATCTCAAGAGTTGCAGCTTCCTGGGATTGTCTGTCAGAGGAATGAAGAGCAAAAGAATAACTTTCCATCATGAAGTATGTGCCACTGTATTTTCGAGTGTCCTTAAAAGACTTTTCTTTGGACATAATCGAGTGGATTCAAGGACCCAAGAGGTCAGACCAACAAATAGATATCAGTCCTTAAGCTGTCTGGGTTTTTTTTAATGAAAGTCAGCTGTTGATCTTGGTAACATTTCCTGTGTTAAATACTGGCATGCCTCTTGGTGCTAGTTTGCTATTTGGGTTATTTACATTAGGAAGTAGAGTGGCCTTTGGAATTAAGTATTTCTTTTAAGAAGAATTGTTCCTTTATGGTGAATATATAAAGTCCTCCCTTCAACAAGCAGCTGGAATCCAGCAGCAGGAGGCAGTAGGATTGATCTTCTGCTTTTCCTTAACATCTCAGTCTACTTTTCAACTATCACTTTACTGAGACAGTGCTGTCTTGATTTATCTCAGGGCCAGGATAAAAGCATTTCCCTCAACCACCTTGAATTTCTTCAAACTCCTCCATCTGCTGGGTTGATGTTTCAGGTTTGATGTGCTTGTCTTCCAAGCAAAAGCAGAGCCCAGCCACTGACTGGCTTTGCTGAACAGTCTCTGTTTGTAGTCCTGGCAGCTCCAATGCTTTGTTCCAAGAGCTGTACTTGGATGCAGGGCAATTATGTTCAGCAATTTCCAACATTATTTTTATTTCCTTAGTTTTGGCGGGTTTGTTGTCGTGTAAAAGCTGGTGTACGTGCTTCACTGTAAGTGAAATTGGTTCCTAGGGTATCAAGATGGAGCTCTTGAATGTTCTTTTCTCTGCTGCTGTGATATCTCATCTGTATTTGAGTAGTTAGCTGCATGTGAAAATGTTTGTTTTCATCTAGAAAGTTAATTTGCAAGTGGTAATGCCACGAATTCATCACTTCCCTAGCTGTATGAATGGACATAAAGAGACTGTACCCTCCCCTTGGGGGTTGTGTGCAATCTTTCCTTCTGTTTTAAAAATTGTGTTTATTCTGTTCAAGAAAAATGGCAAAGAAAAATTAGTCTGCTTTTCAGGTGGGTATAAGATACCTCAGAGCTAAGTGGCATTGCATTTAACTGCCCCTGTGAGAGGAACAGCTGTGGAAAAAAAGGGGGTTTGGGGTTTTCCTGCTCATGCCATGCCTGTGCAAGGAGCCCCTTGTCTGTGTGCAGCTATTGTACAAATGTGAAGCAGTAGATGACGTTTTGTCTGATTCTTATTATGCATTCTCATTACCTTCATGTGTGGCCTGGGAGGGAAGTGGGAAGGGAGGGCAGAACAAACCAACCCACTTCCCTCCCTGATGGTAAACCAGAGTTTTAAATGTGAACTGTTTGGGGTAGGAGGAAAACAGACCAGCATCTGGTGTGTCTGACTGCAGGCTTTTGCTTTGTTCAAGGCCTGTGTGCTTGTGGAAACTGGCCTTCCTCAGCATGGAGGGGTGTTTATAGAGTGACTTGTGCTGCCATCCTAAGAGTCACCTACATATGGTAGTAGTGAGTGTGTTAAACTCATTTTGTACTGGGTGCAAGTTCTCTTCCTAGAGGTGGGTTGGTTCTCCAGGGTTATTTACCATGCTAAATTTTGTTTTGCAGCAGAAAAGCTGTCATCATAGCTGTCTTTTTTGCACATCAGTAAGTCACATTATAAGGAATCGTTCCTATTTAAACGTTTGTATGGTTGTACCTAATTTTAGCAAATTCTTAATTTGGCTTTTTTTGGTGTACATTTACATGTGACATTTGCATGGCTTCCTAATCTAAGTGTCAAGTATTTTGTTGTTGTTGTTGTTGTTGTTGTGTTTTCTTGGGGGTTTTTTGGTGTTGTTGTTTTTTGTGGGTTTTGTTTTGGTTTGGTTTTGTTTTTGGTTTTTTTTTTGAGGTTCGAATTATACATAAAATGGATAAACAATGTAATTATTCTATTTTATTGTCCAGAATGTCTTAAAAGTGGCTACAAGAGAGAATGGAGAAATTTTATCAAAATATTCAGTTATTTAATGGAACTAACAGAAATTAATTCAAAAGCCTCATGGAAGCGTGGCTTTGCTGCCCTCCTTCCTAGCCCCTTCCGCACCCAGTCAGGCTTCTGCCAGTGGAGAGAGAAGCTAGAAATCAGCAGAAGCCTAGAGCTCCAGGACCAGTATCCAGAGATACTGAAGATGTCCTAACCTCCAGCCCCTTATGAAAAGTCTAAATGATAAGTGTGGAGACAGCTAATGATACCTGGAAGCTATGTGATGTTGGTCAAAAAAGGAATTTATTGTGGGAGAAAAGGAGCAAGGTAGGACAGTGATGAGTATTTGGGGACAAGCTGAATAAAAAAGTTAAAATTTGCGAGGTGGAAAATGTTTTTTTGAAGTAAGTAAAAAAGAAGGCACACTAAGATACATGGTCTGAGCACCATGTATCTTAGTTTTTGGGGAGTTTTTATAACATAATCAATTGTCTCAAGTGCTCTAGACTCCCTCTGCCCCACACAGTTACTGATGTTTGGTGAAAACTTTGTGAAGACTGAGCAGCCTGTGAATTTTGTCCAGGTCTTGACAACAATTTTATGGACCGAATAATGACCTATGTTGCTGTAGTTGCAGGTTTCCTCTTCTGTCTGCTGGTATTGTAAGTAAAATAGATATAACTTTTGCAAAAAAAACAAACAAAAAAAAAAAACCAACCCAAAAAACCCCCCAAACCCACCAAAACCCAAACAAACACAAAAAAACTCCACCAAAAAACAAATCCCCAAACGCAGAGATGCATTCTCTTAAGGGACTACTTCAAAAGAGGAAGCAAAATGGAGAACTTTTCTCCCAAAAGCTGGAGGAGGAAGACTATTTAACTTATATGATCTGTAGGATAATGTCTTGTGGCTCTTAAGAACTGCTTATCTTGAGTGCTTAAAGCAAGGAAAAGCAGAGTAGATGCCTCCCAGTGAACCAGCAGAGGAAGGAGAGCTCTGCTAGTTATTTTAACTCTTGGTTAGGCAAATAGGATTAGCTATGGGGGATTAAAATGATCAGATCTGAATTTTACTTTAATATAAGTACGACCATATGTCTTTGGGAAACCCCATCTGGTTTCAGGCAATCTTAGTGAGAAAATGAGACAATTTCAATACTTTTGTCATTTGTTGTGGGGGTTTTTTGGGATGAGTTAGGGTTGCCACAGTTTCAGTTTGTTCGGTTCATGAAGTTCCTGCTGGATTAATACTGTGTAAGTGAAATGTTTTGTTTTTGTTTTCCCACTTGTCAGCTTTAGAATGTGTTTTCTAAAGAGACAGAGACAGCTTGAAAATTGAATGCTGTAGCAAAGAAAAAAAAAGACCTTATAGTCCATCACGTCACATAGCCTTCATTGTCTTCAGAAAAATCTGGTGTGACCATTTTTTGGAAGAAAATACGGAGCAGTGGTAATGGTGAATAATGTAACTAACTTACATAAGTGATGAACATCTTCAATGCATTCTTGAAATGCAGGTTTCTCAGTTCCCCTGTGTTCCCGAGTGGTCACAGGTTCAGTGTTCATCTAATATACAGAGAAAGAGAAACACATGAAACAGTGTGAAATAGGTGAATTCAACTCAGCAAAACAGCTTAGTTGTCCCTTTTTTCCAGCATTTCTTCCTTTTCTTCAGAATAATTGCATTGATTTCATTGAAGTGACTCCTGATGTAGGGATGACAGTCTGACAATGTTGTGGTTGTCTTTGTCCTGCAGCTGGATTTGTAGGTGTTACCAGCCATATTGTTTTAAAATAGTACAAAAGTTAGTTGTTCGGGTTTTTTTTTTTTTTTTTGGGGGGGGTTTTTTGTTTGTTTTTGTTTGTTTGTTTGTTTGTTGTTGTTGTTGGTTTTTTGTTTGTTTTTTTTTTTAAAGAATCACCTAATATTAATTTAAAAGAAAAATCTTACGTATGACTTCATGGTTTAGAGTCAGCCAAATATGAATTCAGGAGGTTTTGCACTTAGTTTTTCTGAGAAGGGGTTCATGTTTTCAGTGTCTTAGCTGCCCCCAGTTCTGC
The DNA here is from genome assembly GCA_013400775.1 of Chaetops frenatus. NCBI lineage: Eukaryota > Metazoa > Chordata > Aves > Passeriformes > Picathartidae > Chaetops > Chaetops frenatus. The sequence continues at coordinate 129,551 of VZTR01009694.1, forward strand.
TATAGACCTGGAGCTTGCAGGATAAAGTTACTGTTTCATCTGACACCTCATTTGGATCCTAAATGGCTACATCACCCAATGGAGTACAAAATAGCAATATAAACAAAAAAAACCAAACAAAACAATATTGAGCAAGAGCTGTATTACAAGAGAAAGTGAAAGAACCTGGTGATTCTAGTCCCCAGGGAGGGGAGAGGAAAAAGCAGTACAATGGCTGAGCAGTATAAGGCAAGTACAGGAAGAAAATTGCTGTTTATGGGCTTCCTAAGTGTACCTGCATTAAGCTTGATGTAGTATGAGAAATGCAGTAATACAGAAAGAAAGGGAAAATTGATAGTTCTAAATATAAATCTGTGCATAGCCAAAGAGCCACACAGTGCTTTTCTCCATGGAAATTGCATTTCCTGGGTAGGAAGGGGTACTTCTGGAGTCATAAGAAATTCTATTTCCCAGAGTAACAATATGGTACGTGTTTCTTAGTCCATGTTTTACACTTGCCAGAAGTGCCATTCTCTGTGTCAGTGCTCTGAACTCAGGTGCTTAATTAAAACAACTTCCAGTATTTTGGAAAGTACTCTCCCTGCTGATTGTACCTGAGACCAGCTTTATTATAACTGTTTCTTATTTCCTCTACCAATATGAATGAATGACAGAGGCATGACCAGATCTGCTGTTTGCAGTCCATTCTTGAGCAAAAAAGGATTGAAGCAGGGAACATCTCTCAAGATCCTTCTGTCTTATGCATTTGTTTATGGTGGTACAAAGCAGGGGGAAAGTGCTACTTGTTGTAATAGGTCAAATTTGATGCTCAGCCTGTACTTGCAGAATAAGAGAGTTTTCTGTAGAGGCTGCTTGAAAGGGAGATGGGTCTCCTTCACAGGAGCACAGGATTTGTAATTCTATCCTAAGGAAATGCACATGCATGCATTTGTGTTTGTTTGCAATTCCTTGTATTTCGGAGCCAAGGAGAGAAAGACATTTTGCCTGTTTCTGCCTGTAGCGGTTTCACATTCACCTGCTCGCCTGCTCACACCAGGCGAGAGTGCAGTGTAGTGGTTTCATGAGAATAAGGATTAAGAGAAATGCAAAACAGGCCTGAACTTCAAAGATAAAAATAGTTTATTAACAAAAAACAACAAAATCAAAATCAACCCCCAGGTGGTTTCTTCTTCCCCCCCCCAGCCCCCCACCCAAGATGGTTCCTTTCTCCCACCTCATTTATCTTCCTTTACCACTATCTTTCTCATCAACAACACAGAGAAACAAACTTAGAAAATCCTTGGTCAATTTACCACTCTTAAAATAGACTTTCATCAGTTCAATTGGAAGAAGAGTCTCTCTTGTCTTACCATGGAGATTTTCCCACAAGAAACACAAGTCTCTCGTGGAGTTCATGTCACTGTGAACTCCTGCCCAGAAAGGATATTAGTCAACATGTGACACCAGTCTCCTCCCTTGGTTACAGCTTTCCCCACAACTGTCATCCAAGGGCTCACTCATATACTATGGGGTGGAGTTTTAAGGATGAGTTGTCCTGGTAGGAAAG